>CAUYON010060362.1:0-70992 GCA_963573935.1 Arctocebus calabarensis
TGTTTGCAGTTTTTGGCTAGGGTTAGGTTTGAGCCCACCATCTCCAGCATATGGGGCCAGCGCCCTACTCCTTTGAGCCACAGGCGCTGCCCCAAACAGTTTTTTTGTATATCTGTTTAAGCAAGACAATAGAATATGCAAAAATAAACAGTTAAAAGTGCGGTGAAGGGCGGCTCCTGTGGCTCAGCGAGTAGGGCGCCGGCCCCATATACCGAAGGTGGCAGGTTCAAGCCCGGCCTCGGCCGAACTGCAGAACAAAAAAATCGCCGGGCGCAGTGGCGGGCACCTGTAGTCCCAGCTACTGGGTAGGCTGAGGCAAGAGAATCGCTTAAGCCCAAGAGCTGGAGGTTGCTGTGAGCAGTGTGACGCCACGGCACTCTACCCAGGGCGATAAAGTGAGACTCTATCTCTACAAAAAAAAAAAAAAAAAAGTGTGGTGAAGGCTATGTTAACCAGTTTGATGAAAGTATTTCAAATTGTATATAAAACCAGCACATTGTACCCCATAAATACACTAATGTACACAGCCATGATGTAATTAAAAAAAAAAAAAGTTGATGGGGTCAGGCCCTGACACCCTCCCATTGGTTTGTAACTGTTTAAATACAACACTAAATAAAAGCCTTTAAACAAATGAGTAACAGAGTTAATACAGAAGAGAAAACAAAATGGACTAATAACTTAAGAATTATTGTGGTACCAAACACTAACTTCCCAAGTTTATGGTCAAAAGTATCTGCTTTACGTGTGAAGAGTAGCACATTTACATAGCAAGATCTATTTTAATATCAGGCAATTTGGAAGCACCAACTATAGTAAGGTTTTACACACAGAAGGGCCAAGGGCAATGATAGAAAAGCCAAAATCTGAAATCAATACATTGTCCCTCAAACCAGGAAGGGCTCAGATAGGAAATGACCAAGAGCAGCATTCCTGGGAATTATCGTTATGCCTCCCAGGCCCATAGCTACTATGCAAGTGGGGTTCCAGGCCCACAGAGCCTTTGTCACCCACCATTCCCTCTCACATGGGAGCTCCCCAGCCATCTTCCCTCCCTACCCTGGCAGCAAAACAAAAAGTAGATGGCAAAATAACTGCAATATTGTCACTATCATCACCATTGAGATATTGCATCAATATTTGTATCTAGTAGAAAAAGCAAAGGAATTTCAGAAGCCCACTTCAAAACCACTCCAGAAGCTCCTCTTCTTATAAGGCTTAACCATAGTTTAATTGCTGATACACCTGCTTCCTCACTGGGCTGTCAGTCCCTGGGTGGTCAAACACTGCCACGCCCCCATACCACAACTAGCACAGTATTTATTTTCTTATCTCAGCATCAATGGATGATTGTGTTGGAACTTACTTTTAATGTTACAGAGTTCCATCTGTAACTCTCAAAGGGAACTGCTATACCCTCAAAACAGAGAGTTATCCTTTAATGAGTAAATTTAATATCCTTTAAAATGCAAGGCCCTGAGTAATGGAGGAAACTTCCCTGGCTCTCTTGGACAAGTGGCAGAAATAGGGTTATAATCTAATTTTCTACTAAGAATGGGCACTGGGTTAGCAATTCCAGTTTTTTCACTTTACATACATTCCCTAAGTATTCCTTTGTGCCAAGGAATAGAGGACGTGGAGTTAAATGAATATAATATGCTAGAGAAGAAAGACAGTAATGCTGACAAACACAGATAGGAAGCTAAATAACCTCATGCCATCATTTTCTCTATAAAGTAAAAACAGGAGAGAGGTGCAGTGAAGATCCAGGATAGCCCTGCGGCAGAGAGGAAGGACAGAGGGAAAGGACCGCTGGACAGCTCTGATTGCTCAAACCAGACTTGAGACCAGGCCATGGAATGAAACGATGTAACCTGCGCAATTCCTTGGTCTATGCTCAGCCCCGAGGAAGAACCACAGTCAGGAGTTCACAGTGCAGGGCCTCCCACAGGAGCGCTGAGTGGCGGGCCGTGGAAGGAAGCCCGGCACGTGGAGGGGGTGGAGCCCTGAGAGGCAGAACAGCCAGAGAGGAAAGACACGGTTTCTCAAAGAGATCGCAGAACACACAGTGGGGACACACACATGAAGAAGTTAAAAAGCATCTAGTTTTAAATAAATTTTTAAAATGTTAGATGTGGAACAATTCCAGATAACGATAAAGCCCACAGGATTAGCGAAGGCTGAGCTAGAACTTGAATCCAGTTACGACTTGAAAATGAAGGCACTGTGCAGCTACTGCAATTGAATTGGAGGGATGGAAACAGGGAGTGACCAAGACAGCACAGAACATGTGCCTCGATGAGGTGGCTTTGCATGAAGTGGGGGTGCAGCACTTACAGCTCCAGCCCAGGAGAATGCAGAGAATGCCAAGACCAACTCTGGGCCCCAGCGGCCAGGAGGCCAGCCGCTCCTGCAGAACCACCTGGGGTGTGAACATGAACCAGTCTTCAAGTGCCTCATCCTCCCTCCCAGAGCTCTGCAGAGGACGTGCCCAGGGCCACAGGAAGCTTCCCTGTGTAAGTTTATGGCAACTGGAGACCCAAGTCCCAAGCCTTGCTATGGCAGTTTGTTCCCTAACAGCCACATCGAGAATTACATTCTCTTCTCTGTTAAGTTTTCCACTTGCATCATACAACAGAGCTACAATCCCCATCTAACACTGACCACCTTCTTGATCCATGTCAATCACAACTCCCTGATTAAAGGTAGGAGGCATCAGGAATACAAAGTGATTTTGAACAAGTTATTTCACCTTTCCATAGACTTATCTAATAGGAATACTGCTCTCTTTCCTGCTGGAATGGATAATTTCAGGTCTCTGGGAGGGACTTTCTTTCTTGTTCCTAAGACCAGTGTAATTATGGTAGATGATAAACCACATCACCACGGATGAAAAAGGGCCTCCTTGGAGAGGGAGTGAGTACGGGGTGATAAGCTTTTAGGACAGAAAGAGAAGAGGCCTTGACATTTTTCAGAGTATTAAAAAGCACTCAAATCAATCAATGACAGCTGGATGAAGTCTGGTATTATAAATCTAAAGAAATTAAATTTTTTAAACTGCACTGCATCTGGCCTCAAAGTGAAGGGTCAGACAACTTCAAAGTTGCACTGTAAAAGGCAGCTATTCATTACAGAAAGATTTCTTGCGTACGTAGACCACAGATGGATCTTTCCCTTAATACCCCAGAATATAACATCAAAATCCCTCTCCCACTTCTGTTAGTGACCTGAATGACTCTCTGAACAAGGTTATAACCTCTCCAGGCCCTAATGTCATTAGGATGAGAGTTCCCCATACCCATATAGTTTTTTGTGTGCGCGTGGTTTTTTTTTTACTCCACCAGGTGATTCTGATGTGCAGCCTGCAACACTTACCATTAATCACAAGCCACAGTCATGTTATCCTCACAACTGTGCTCTGAGGAAGGTTCTACTAATCCTCATTCTACAGAGGCACAGACAAGCTGGTGACTTGCCCAGAGTCACATAGCTCAGTGCTCATCCAGACGGCCTGACTCCTGAGCACTGACTAAGCAGTCTCTCTTCTGGGCCTCCTCTTTAAGAGACATTAGTTAGCAGGGGCCTTGTGTAAGAGAGTCAAGACAAAGACAAAACTGCCCAACAGGGGAGAAAATCCTCTTTGGAGACACACACTCTCACTCACCTGTACCTCCACTCCAGAGTCACACCCAGCCCTGTAAATCTATCCTGCAAAACCACCGGCTTCCATTGAGAGATACCTACTGTCCAATCCCCCGAGGTCCGCTAAGTGTCCAACTAATCAGAGTTATTCCAAACCACAGTGTTGTCCCTGTGAGATCTAAAGTACCATGCAACAGAACCCATGCTAAAATGAGCAGGCCCTTGAGGGCATTGGACCACAGGGGAAAAATACTGGGAGTTGGGCCAGAATGCCAATGAAGAAGATTAATTGCAGCAGAGACCTCTGTGTCATGAGTAATACTTCCCCTGTTCACAACACTTACCCAGAAGTTAGGAACAATGTTATTAAGAAGAGTTCAGAAAACCACCCTGTTTCTCATGAACAAACTGCATAAAGCTTATTAAAAGGTGATGGGATGCACCAAGGAATGGCTTGATCCCCTCCCTCTCTGGGCAGTTTTACACAGTCTAATATACTTGTAAGGTTGTAGTCTTGGATATCAAGTTCTAAGTTAAGGTTTGGCCTGCAGTAACGGTGCAGTCAAGAGCTGGATGTAATTCATACAAGCCACACAGCATCCTCTCTTCCCACAGCAAGAGCGAAGATATCCAAATATGCATCACTAAATTCTCATCTGAACTTTCTACAGAACTCATTCCTGGCCATAAACACTGGGTTGCCCTGAGCAGTCTCACAGAGGCCTGTGAGAAAGGGCGCACGGGCATGAACAATGGTTTTATTTTTCAATTGACTCCAACAGCCCCCAAATGGGGCATACCAGAACTCCAGATGATAAGTGCCAAAGACAAGTCATGCTAGAAAACAAAAGCCAAATATGTTAAGGACTTAAAATAATCTAGGTTTAATGTTAACAAATCTGGTCTCAAAGCAAGATCAGAAAGATACAAAGATGCCATCTCAAGCAGGAGTTTATAACACCTTTTAAGTGCCACTGCCGGCTACATCAATCTGTACCCTCTAATTAGAATGTTTTTAAATAGAAAATAGGATTACAAAAGAAACTAATTATATTGAACTACAGATATCAAATATTTAAAAAGCAAATCTGATACAGTAATGTATGCTTAAGACATAAATAAAACAGCAGGTCCAATAACTATGGGTCATGTATAAATATATTGTAAACTGTAAGGAAGGCCGAGCACGGTGGACTGCCTGTGCTCACAAGTTTGGGACCAGCCTCGGCAACAGTGTGACCCCGTCTCTAAAAAATAGCTGGGGTGCTGTGGCGGGCACCTGTGGTCCCAGCTACTTGGGAGGCTGAGGCAAGAGGATGGCTTGAACCCGAGAGTTTGAGATTGCTGTGAGCTATGACGCCACAGCACTCTACTGAGGGTGACCAAGTGAGACTCTGTCTCAAAAAATAAAATAAAATACGGCTGTGTGCCTGTGGCTCAAGCGGCTAAGGTGCCAGCCAAATATACCTGAGCTGGCGGGTTCAAATCCAGCCCCGGCCCACCAAACAACGACGACTGCAACCAAAAAAATAGCTGGGCGTTGTGGTGGGCACCTGTGGTCCCAGCTACTTGGGAGGCGGAGGCAGGAGAATTGCTTGAGCCCAGGAGTTTGATGTTGCTGTGAGCTGTGATGCCACAGCCCAGAGTGACAGCTTGAGGCTCTGTCTCAAACTAAAATAAACTGGGAGGAAGGAGGGGAATTGGTGTGCTCCCACTTAATGGGCACAATGTAAGGGTATATGACGCATCTTTTGAGTGTGGGGTACAACTACAAGAGGGAATCTACCTAACAAACGCAAACCTTATAACCTAGTTGTATGTACCCTCCTATTAATCTGAAATTTTAAAATATATATTTTTAAACTATCTTTATAATGTAACACAAAAATCAGAAATTTCTACTGACAAAGTCACAGGCGTTGATTTCATGTGGCTGGCTGTCTACTTTCAAGAATGTTTCAAAGGCTACACTTTGACTAAAAGTTAGTGAAAATAAAGTTGTAAATTTTTCTCCATCCATTGAAGTTCGCACACCCCGTCTTGGTCCATTTTGCGCTGTTGTCACAGAATACCACAGGCCAATTTTTAAACAATAGTTTATTTGGCTAACAGTTCTAGAGTCTGAGAAGTCCAAGGTCAAGAGGCTTGTTTCTGGTTTCTTGCTATACAATCCCATGGCAGAAGGGCAAGTGTGCCGAACTCAATTCTGCAACAAGTCCACTCTCATGATACCTAACCTACTCCTGAAATAATGACATTTATCTATTGCCCTCATGACCTAATAAGCTCATACTAGGCCCCACCTCCCAACACTCTAGCATGGGGGATTCAGTTTCCAACACACAAACTTTAGGGGACACATTCAAACCATTGTACCCCGAAGGCTAACTAATAACCCCAAGGGTTAAAGGACACTGACCCAGAGGATCAGTTCAATAGAACAATTACTCAGAATTACCAAAAGCTGTGCTCATAGCTCAGGTGCTTTTAGAGCAACAGTAGCAGTTTTATCATACCCATGGAACTACAGAAATTCAGAAAGTTAAACATAATTTACCAATTGGTGCCTATTTGTAGGATCAAGTATTGCACATATGCACCCCTGCTAGCAATTAAACGCCAAGTCCCATGATTAGTTTTCCGAGCGGTCTATAAAAGTTCTGTTTAGCAAGGCAGACCATTACTAGCAAATTACTAACTCCTCTACAGTAACCAGGCCTGGCTGGCATTCCAGGAGAAAGAACTTCAGAAATTGAGTGTGAGACAACACACAAAACAGAAATGCCAGGTTTCATATTAGGGACAGGTGTAAAGTACACACAGTTGGGTTTATTATTTTCTTGGTTCTCATGCTCTCCGCTCTCCCTCCTTTTAAAAGTATTTATGGTCTGGCAACTGCAGTCTTTCAGTAAACTGGATCAAGCTTCCTAGTGAGGGTGGTACTCGAGGCTCAGCCTCTTCTGCCCCCACTGCCTCATACGATCAGGCCCTTCCCCAGCTGTGTGCCCTAAATCAGGGGATGCCCGTAGGAAGACAAACATAATTTGGCATCCAAAATACACATACTTACACTGGGCCGTTGCCAATTTCCCATGGACCCTGGGTAACTGAGATGGTTTTTGTTTTCACGGTTAGGAACTACAACAACAGCTGCAGGAGCATGATACTTTTTCTAGACTAATTAAAATAACCCAGGTCTGGCTCAGTATTTCAGCTGTAGCAGCAGCCAAACTTTCCAGAAAGGTCAGAAAGGTACAAGCCTTGTGCAGTTCTGAAAAAGCTGAGGTCGCAGTTCTGAACTAAACTGAAAGCATTCCAACCCAACTCAACCGCCACAAAACAAAACAAAACCAACAAAAAAAATCAGCAGCTAAATTTTGAATTGGAGTAACTCCTGTGCATGGAGACGACAGAAGAACAGATGTTATTTGTAGGAGCCCCATAAAACTTTTAATCAAATGTATGAAGTTTTAGCTTTACACTTGAAGGTATGTCACATGTCATGTATGATCAGACTTTTTTTTCTCTAAAACTCAGTGAAAGGTTCAATTAAAGCCCTCAGTAACTCTGTAGTAAAGCCTTTGATCACTGATCCTGTCATCACTTCTCTTAACACACAGACGGTATAAAACACATCTCAGACCTAGAGAACAAAATTAGTATTGTGAAGCAGCACAGAAATCCCTCATGCACACCCGCACACACACACACTTTTCTTGGGGAGGAGTGGGGAGTTTTAGAAGCCACCTTTCCAAACGGAGAGGGTCCCTTATGCATCCTTGTACATCACAGCACAGTTACAAAGTCATCTCCTAAATGTAAGTGTGTGGTCCAAGTGGCTCCCATTAAGGAAAAGCAGCCCAATTGGAACCCAATAGAAAACAGGACACATGTTTCTTGAATGTCTTTGAATTAGACATAGTGGATGTGAAATTGTTCTAGATATAATGAAGATGTTGCACAGATGTGCTAAGTTTTCATGGGCTCAGCAAAACAGATTCCTGCTACAGCAGAACATGTGAGTCTGAGACAAAGCTGGATATAATTTTTTTAAATATCTGATATTCATTTTTATACAGTAAAACTTCCCAAGCTAACTCTTTTGCCTTCTCACGAAAGTTTTCATTCTACAGATAATTCATTGTAAACAATAAAGCCACATTCATCTCTAATTGACTTTTGAATTCTTATAATTATCTCCTTATCAATACAAATTTATTAAAACAGAAGACCTTTACAAATTGAACACAAATTCGCACACACAAAAGCAATGGCAGAGGAGGAAACATTTATTTCACATAATCCTCCCAAATATTCCTAACAACGCAACTAGGTAAGAACTATACATATTCTCTTTCGACAGATAAATGGGGGAACTAGCTACACCTTACCTCTCACCACCTCGCTGTTACTGAGAGAAGACATAGACTAAAACCTTGCGTGGGGACCCTAAGCCTTGGAAGCCAAGGTAAAATGACACACGAGGACAAGTCTCTATTACACAGCCTGAGGTCTAAAGCCAGAATTATGGCCACAACTCAAAGGGTGTGCAAAGTCCCAGCTACTTGACTGACTGAGGTGGAACCTCTTGAGGTCAGGAATTGGAGGGTGCAGTACACTAAGATCACCTGGGAATAGCACCTGCACTCCAGCTTAGGCCACACTGTCTCTTAAAAGCACAAAGTTAATACTGCAACTCTGTTCTGATCAAAACTAAACTCATCTTCCTCTCTCCTACTTCTAGACCCCACTCACCACCAGATAGGCACCACGTCCTTTCCAGACTCAAAGCCTCCCCCTCCTCCTGGTCTCCTCCCTGTCTGGAAGGCAGCCAATCAAATGTTTCACCAGGCCTGCTCCCTCCCATTCTCCCTCCACTGCTGGGACCCGTCCCCAAGCCTCCAAGCTGAGTTAACTTTAGGCCAATCAAGTGCAGAGTCACCAGGAGGGAGGTGCCAGGCAGGCTGATGGCCCCTCTTTGGGTTGCTTCTTCAGGCCTGGGGTGTAGGTCCCCAGCTGATGGGGCCCGCAGTCCTGGGACTCACTACTCTAGAATCTCTTTTCACACCCTCCCTTTTCATGTCACTTAAATTCTTTCTGTATCTTTTCATCATAGGCCAATTTAACCTTGTTTTTTTCTTTTCGGAGACAGATTCTTACTATGTTGCCCTCAGTACAGTACCGTGGTGTCACAGCTCACAGCAACCTCTAACTCTAACTTGGGCTTAAGCGATTCTCTTGCCTCAGCCTCCCAAGTAACCGGGACTACAGGTGCCCGTCACAACACCCGGCTATTTTCTGTTGCAGTTGTCATTATTCTTTTGCTGGCCTGGGCCGGGTTTGAACCCGCCAACCTTGATGTGGCTGGTGCCGTGACCACTGTGCTATGAGCGCTGAGCCCAACGTAACCATTTTTAAATCTGAAGGATCAGTCCTTAACTGAGTTTGGACAGTAACAGCTACCACTCACCGAGGACCAACCTGTATCAGAAACAGTCTGTCAGCATCCACTCAAAACAATTTCAAAAAATATGCAGCATCCCCCAATTTACCAAGCAATTTTGGAGGAAATCAAGATTCAGAAGTTAACTTCTAAATTCCACAATGACAAATTGATCATATATCTATTAGAATGGACTCTCTACTTAGACAAACTTTGTTACAAAAATATGATGGGAAAGGGAGAAATATGAAGGAAAATTAGAGTACTTCCTTCTCAGAACCGGGCAAAAGGAGGGACTTATGATGAAACAAGATATAGAAGGGTCTGAGTCACAATTTAGGGTCCTTTTGGCAGAGAAAAAACCATGTCCAAATCCATGCTCCCAAGATCAATTTAACAGAATAAACTTCCACAGACTCTGCCTTAATTCACCTGCCTATACTTAAGTTTCTATCTAGTTTTTGTACACCATACCCTCGTCTGTTCTATAGTTTTACTAAGGAGAATGAAAGTTAGCTCCATGGGTACCATCTTTTTCTTTTTTGAGACAGAGCTTCAAGCTGTCACCCTGGATACAGCTCACAGCAACCTCCAAATCCTGGGCTCAAGCGAGTCTCTTGCCTCTGCCTCCCAAGTAGCTGGGACTACAGGTGCCACCACAATGCCTGGCCATTTTTAGGTTGCAGCCACCATTGTTGTTTGGCGGGCTCGGGCTGGATTCGAACCCGCCAGCTCAGGTGTACGTGGCTGGCGCCTTAGCCAGTTGAGCCACAGGCGCTGAGCCCACGGGTACTATCTTTAAAATGTTTTTTCTTGGGCACCGCCTGTGGCTCAAAGGGGTAGGGCGCCAGCCCCATATGTCAGAGGTGATGGGTTCAAACCCAGCCCCGGCCAAAAACTGCCAAAAAAAGAAAAAAAAAATGTCTTTTCTTGCCTTTTCTCCCTGCACAGGATCTGATCAGCACGAACTTCAGAAAGGTGGGAGAGTTTGTATTTTCACACGCTGTCGGTTATAAATGAAGAAAAGTGAGCTATGCGAACCAGACAACTATCAACTCCTACTTCAACAGAACTTCTCGAAAATGTCGCTACAGTTTAAAACACTTGCCTTTATGGTGGTCCACTTGATTCCCATAAAAAAATCCTGTGAGGACAAGCGGCATGATCCTACTGTCCTTGTCTCAGGCCACCCAGAAAATACACAGCTCCTGGAAGAACCAGGACTTGTACCCAGATGAAGCCACGGACAACATGGTCCATCTGGAGTCATGTCTTCAGCACCAATCATATAAGAAAAAATATATATATATTTGACAGATACCAACTTGAGTAAGACCAGTTACTTCTCTCAAAAATCAATCTCCTTGACAGCAATCTAAGAAGAGTACTGTGGCATTATGAAGACAAGCAAGGTACCAGGTGGCAAGTTACGACAGGCTCCAGAGTCAGTGGACCACTCCAGAGGGTCAGGTCGCAGCCACACCCACATCACTCGCCCGCTACCCTTGCGCCTGTACTTAAGCTCTCTGAAACCTGTATTTCTCACTTATAACAGAGATGACATACCTCAGAACACTGTGAAAATTAGAAATAATATATGACAAGTTCCCAGGACTATACCTAGCGTGAAATAGACCATTCAGGGCACTACCTAAAAGGTCTTATTATACCTGCTGATCTAGGCTCAACTGCAGGTTTTAGAGCCCATAACAAGTATTACTGTAATGACTTTTTAAGTTTGTCTTTTCTTTATTTAGGATATTACAAGGATATGATACCGATTAAAATATGGGGCTGACTGAGGGAGGAGGGAAAGAGGAGCCACAAACGTTGGCCTGAGCAACAGGGTAGAAAGTCGTTCCAATGACCAAAATGGGAAAGGTGGGCAGAAGCATGGGGTGAAGGGTTTGGAGTGGGGGGCAGGAAGCAGGCGATAATTAGGAGGAAAATGAGCTCTGTTGGGATATCCTGAGTTAAAAGTACTCATGAGTCATCTGAGTAGAAATGTCCAAAAGATTGAGAGGAGGGCGAACTCAGAGAAAAGCCTGGGAGGTCATGCAAGTGTGGGTGGTAGCTGGAGCCACAGAAAGACTGAGGTCTCCCCAGAAAGGCTGAGCAGACTAAAAGAAAACCACCAAGAATAAAGCCCAGGGAACGATCATTTAAGGGCAGACACAGCAGATCTAGGAGGAAATAAAAGAAAAGCAAAGCAGTCAGAAATGTGAAAACTATAAAGGAACCCCAGAGGAGAAAGATTCACATGAGGGGTGGTCGGCAGTATCAAATGCTACAGAAAAGTCATGTCAAGGTCAAAAAAGCCACCACAGAGCTTCGTGATCGGAGGCCGTTCGTGACCTCAACACACGCAGCTTCTGTCGAGCTGAAGCCATGGAAATCAGACGTTCGGCCATCTCTAAGATCCCAGCTAAACCCTAAGGTTCCTCAACTCCCAAACCAGCAAACCCATCAAATTAATAGAACCTCAAATAACAACGTGTTACAAGGTTTCTCTCACAGAAAAGGAATTTGCAAAAGACAGACACAGTCAAAAACCACAAAACCACTTAACATGATCTTTGCTGGTAAGCCCCTATCTGCTTCCTAAATTTGGTCCCAGGGAAGGAGAAAAAATCTGCTAATCCTCTGCTACACAAAAACTGGAGGGGGAAAGATGTTTAATAGGTTTCCTTTCCACTAAATCTCCAAGGCAATATGCATAAATTGCTTTCAGTGTTACTTTGAGAAATGTGTTAGCACAGGTAGAAAAGCTTGGTCTCGATATGCAAATCTCTTATAAAATTCCATTTAAGCAGATTTCTACCTGGATTTCTAAATAAGCCTAAACTCCTGCTGAATATAGTAAATTGCTTTTCAAGGTCATTTTCCTTCTTCTTTGTATAGTTACAATCATAAAAAATGTTGTCCTGTGCAATTTTAAGTTATAAAATGTCTGTGATACATATTACGGCACAACAAGGGAAATGTTTAGCTTGGCAGTATGAACTGGTTAAACTTGTCAGTGGAGTTCAAAAACATTCCCCCAAACATCTGCTCAGATTAAGAAAGAGGTTTTTGTTTTTAAGTCTATTCCGTATACAAATATTTTTCAAAAAGCTAAGCATCTCAAATAGTAATAACTAGAAACATTTATATATAGGAATAACTAGAATCATTTATAGACAGAAAAAAATCTGAATAATTGACATTTCCAAAATATGTACCCCCAAAATAAGACTTACTAGTAGTTATCATCGTATCCACGCAGCTGATTTCTTCAGGTCTTCAGGTCATTAATCTTACGCATCCATCAAATTCGGCTATCAGTATTAACTAGTGATACACTCCATCACATCTTGTGGGGCTCAAAAAATAAAAACATAGCGAGGACCCCCTCTCTCCCCAATTCTAGTTCAGCACACCTAGGGTGAGTCTCACTAGTCTAATTTTTAAAGCTTCACGGCAATTCTAATACGCCCCTGCTGTTGTAAAAAGCTTTGTCTTTTGGCATGATCCCCCAAAGTTTTGGGGAGCAATGTGGCCATCCTGTTCCTCATAAACAGCAGAGTGCAAAAAAACGAAATCCTGCTGACTAGTCCTACAAAACAGATGGCAGAATACACGGGCAGATCACATGGACTTCTCAAGAACTCAGAGATTTGGAAGCAGCTTTAACCAGCACGCAAAGCTTTACAGAGCATGTGCAACACCCAGAGAGAAGGACCCAGGTTCAAATCTCCAGAGCCCCAATCAACCATTCCACCCTGGATGGCTCGGGATTCCTGCTCGGCCTCAACTGTGCACAGCTGGGCATAAACAACCACGGTCCTTCAAGCTGTGCTCACTTAAGAGTGGACAGGAGACTGTTCTCACCCAATTCTAAGGAGAGTCCGACTACATCAGTGGTTCTCAACCTGTGGGTCGCGACCCCTTTGGGGGGTCTCCTGCATATAAGACATCTACATTAGGATTCATAACAGTAGCAAAATAACAGTTATGAAGGAGCAACGAAAATAATTTCATGGTTGGGGGTCACCACGACATGAGGCAGGGTCGCGGCATTAGGAAGGTTGAGAACCGCTGTACTACAGGCTACACTCCGGAGACAGGGAATGCAAACGAAAAGATGACCACGGCAAAGATCTCAGCCCTTCGGAGCCTCCGGCCTCACCAAACCTCTTCAAGTAGCTATTTTTGTTTCACCACTTACACAGATACAGCACAGATAAGTCATAGCCCAGGCTTAGCAACGTTCCTCAAGCCACACAACTGGAAAATCCTTGAAACCCAGGGGAAGAGGGAGAATGAAACAACTCTTAAGATCACAGGACAGTGTGCAGAATGGGGCAGGAGACAGGACCTAACCCAGTTTTAACTGGCATGACCCCAAAAGCCACTCTACAAAGAGCACTTGAGGTAAGGCAGGTTCTGAACAGTCCCTTACACGCCTGTCTCCCAGGAGGTATAAGGTGGCTTGTAATTAAGCTTTATAAAGTTTTCATGGGAAATAAGGGGCAGGAGAAAACAATGATACAGGCTGAGCTCCGTGGCTCACGCCTGTAATGCCAACACTCTGGGAAGCCGAGGCCAGTGGATTGCCTGAGCTCAGGAGTTCAAGGCCAGCCTGAGCAAAAGCAAGGACCCCAGTCTCTAAAAATACCCAGGCATTGTGGCAGGTTTCTGTAGTCCCAGCTACCAGGGAAGATGAGGCAAGAGAGCCCCAGAGTTTGCGGTTGCCGTGAGCTACAAGGCGACAGCCCTCTACGGAGGGCAACTAAGTGAGACTGTCTCGAAAAAAGGACAGAGCGGCGCCTGTGGCTCAGTGAGTAGGGCGCCAGCCCCATGTACCGAGGGTGGTGCGTTCAAACCTGGTCCCCAACAAACTGCAAAACAGAAAAATAGCTGGGCCTTGTGGCAGGCACCTGTAGTCCCAGCTACTCGGGAGGCTGAGGCAAGAGAATCGCCTAAGCCCAGGAGCTGGAGGTTGCTGTGAGCTGTGTGACGCCACAGCACTCTACCCAGGGCGATAAAGTGAAACTCTGTCTCTACAAAAAAAAAAAAGAGAGAGAGAGACTAGACAGGACAAAAGAAAAGAGTGATACAGAATATACAGCTAGTCTGACTTTTAAATATCTGAAGTTTTTATCAGTTGTACTTCCATGTATGCAAACTGTAAACCAAGATACTAGCCATCAGCACTATGAATATTAAATGTTTGAGGAAAAGTACTGTATTAGACACCATAAAAAAGAATCCCCCCCCAAAAAAAAATCAATCTCTCAAACAGGCACAAGTCAGTAAAATCACAAAAGCTGTGTAATAATATATGGAAGCTTCCGCATTAACATGAGTGCTCTAACACAGCAAGAAACTTTTTTTTAATTATTAAATTAATTGGAATAAAAACCTGATTCCCCTGCAAAGCCCTCAAAATGTTTAGAAAAAACTTATCTCCCTACACTCGGTCTGTCAGAGCAGGGATTCTACGTGAGACCGTCTCCCTGGGCTGGAGAACCACCTGTCCTCACCCAGACTCAGACTCCACTTAATTGCACCAGGGAGTGGTTGGCTCCCTCGGACACACTGACCACAGCCGGCAAGAGACTGGACAAAGAAAACCTGTCAGCCTGCTCACTTTACAAGACAAGCCGCACTGAGTTTATAAACCAGCTCAGACTTCCCTGAAAATCCCAAAGCAGGAGGAACCGAGAGGAAAGACGGCGGCGTCAGACCCCCGGCTCAGGTTTTCTCTTTCTGATGCTAATGGTGCAGCCCAACACACAAAGGAATGTCTGAAAGGTTCAGATAAGCATCCACAACCTCTCTCACACCCTGAGGTGCTGAAATCTTCCGGAGCACCGCCTTCCCAAACTGCCTGCCTGCCTCCCTGACAGGTCCCAGGTCCTACACAACTCACCACCCAACTTCACGCCTTTGCTCCCCCACTTCTCTCACCCTGAAGCACCTCTCACCCACTCTAGAAATTAGTCATCCTCCACGCACAGCTCAAACATCACCTGCATGCCCACCCCAACCCCACGAAGCTCACAGTCCTTCCTCCCCACTCAGAACAGCTGGCTGGCACCTGAGTTTCAGCACTGGCTTCATCCTGCCTGACCTCCCCCCTCCCCTTTCTCAGGGGCTGGTCTTCCCCGACACCACCACCACCCTCCCGCTCTGTCAGTAGGCAGAGGCTCCAAGCATGCTTGTTGACTGAAGGATTCCAACAAGCGGCTGCCCATGACTGACTCAGGCCCATTTCCCAGGGAAACGTCCTGTTTTACTGCTACACCTGTCCTGGAAAGTTCTGCCTCAAAGGTGCCTGCTCCAACACACCAACAAATCGGGCTCTTGTCCAAGTCAATCCTGCCTGGCTTCACTGGCGCAGAGGACAGAATCTTGTGTGGTCACGTTTGGGCCGAGACAACCACCTGGGCAGGGCACCGGACAGGTTTGCGTGCAGAGGCTGGGTGGAGGCCTTTTCTCCCCTTCAAGTCTGTTTACTGAGGAGCTCTAGAAGACAGTCCTCCCATCCCCACCAGGACTTCAAAGATGGGAACAGTGCACAGGGACTTTTCTCTGGAAGGAAACCAGGTATGGATACACATTCAACAGATTTGGTCTCGCCCAACTTCAGGGATAGCTGAGATCTCAATTGGATTGGGTGGTCACCCCATGCCAAATGTTTCATGTTTCCTCAAAAAAAGGGGCTCAGCTCACATTCAGTGACAGGCTGCAAATGCTGCCAAGGCCCTGAGCACCCCAGGTTTTTCCTATATGGGGTCGCTTGACCTTACTGACACAATATGTGAGCATTCAAGGCAGGACAGTATCTAGTGAACAGTAGCTCAGACACCTGAGGTGTCCTCCTAGGACACGCTCAAAGGGATCACCTGCCTCTCTACAAAGGGCCTTGGAAGCCAGGGAAGGGTCATCTCCCAGCTTTCAGTCAAGCCTCCTTTCACAAATCAGCAAAAAAGGCAGGCTTCTTTCTCATCTGTCCTGAGCATAGCCAACAGACAAGTCCGAAAGAAAGTCCATCGCAGCCCACAAGCTGCCCACTGTCAGACAGACCCTCTGCCCAGAGCACCCATGATGGGTGTGCACCCTTGAAATGAGATCCGTACCAGGTTATGGAAACACACTTTCTCTCTGGCCTCTTCCCCACCTAGAGCAACACCGCTCTTTAAGGGCAGGGGAGGAAAGTCCTTTCTGAGTGTAAGACTACCAAGGCACCACTATAAATTATAGAGTTAGAGGTCCCACAAGGAGGTGGCTTCCTGAGAGAAGGAGGATAGTCCCTCCAGCCTGTTTTTGTGGTGATGAGATCACAGAGCTTAGATTCTGAATTTGGTCCTACAGGGATTTTAAGGGCCGTATTCAGTAATTACAGAAAGGAAAAAGAAAGGTCAAGTAGACCAGAGGAAGTCTGAGTGGTGATGAGAAGTTACTTATAACTACAGTTAGGTCGCCTACCAGACTCGGAGGAGAAACCATGCCTCATGTTTTCATTTTCTTGTCCTTCAGAATCAATTTTAGTTTAGCAAAGAAATCATGAACTTTTTACTAACCCATTGTTGGCATTCCTCCACTCAAAGGCCTTTTTCAATGCACCACCCAACGTTTGGGCTCATGATAGTTTTGAAAAAACAAGCATTATACAACAAAATATCCTCGGGTAAAATATAAAAGATGAAAAAATACCCTTATTGCAAAAATTTTTGCAGAACTTAAAACACGAGAGTGTAGAGACTAGCTGAATGAGAACTTTACCTGTCTATCACTATCTTTTTATTGTCAGATCAAATTTCCTGCTGCTATCTTTAAAAACAAATGAAAAACCATTAAAATGATTTTAAGAATTACTAGGGTTTACATCCTGGTCATCTCTTTCTTTTAAGGATGAACAGAGACTCTTCTGAAGTTCTTTATCTAATGGTAGTATTCATTTAAAAAAAAAAACTCTCAAGTATCCTTCTAAAAACTTGGCAGTGAGCTTTCTCAGACCACAAAACAAAGACTACTGTATCAGTTCATGGACCAAAGCATGTCACCATCGATTCCATGTGACAATCCAAATCCTCCGGTGGTACAGGGTTCTGCAGGTTTGAATACTGGCCTTGGCTAGCACGTGAGGCCCAGAGAACAGCGGGATGAAGGCCACTCAGGCACCACTGGCTGTACCAGAAAGTTCACCAGCAGCTTCAAGTCACATGCAACTACAACAGAGTGGGAAACAATAGCACAGAAATCCTAAAGCAAATAAAAGAAAGCTCTTGTTTTGCTTCATTTTGAATGCTGGCGCTTAATAGAAAGCAGGTTTACATAACAGAGGAAGACAGGAAGGAGAAAAACTGGTGGGGCCTGAGTAGCAAAAGACATATTAAAAATCATATCTATTTCCGTTTCAAATCTTGCCACTTCCATTTCTCTGAGACAGGTGCCCTGTTATATCCTGTTCAACTACACAGAGGTGGTTTTTCATCCCAAGGGCCCATGAGAATCTCCTGGGGAGCTTTAAACATTTTGAAGCCTGGAAGAATTTAAAAAGAATCTCTAGGGTGGCGCCTGTGGCTCCTTGAGTAGGGCACTGGCCCCATATACTGAAGGTGGTGGGTTCAAACCCAGCCTCAGCCGAATTGCAAAAACAGAAAAATAGCCGGGTGTTGTGGCGGGCGCCTGTAGTCCCAGCTACTCGGGAGGCTAAGGCAAGAGAATCGCCTAAGCCCAGGAGTTGGAGGTTGCTGTGAGCAGTGTGATGCCATAGCACTCTACCAAGGGTGATAAAATGAGACTCTGCCTCTACAAAAAATAAAAAATTTAAAAAAAAGAAAAAGAAAAAGAATCTCTAGGAAAGGGGCTCAAACACTGGTACTTTCTTTTTTTGGAGACAAAGTCTTAACTCTATCACTCATTTTTCTATTTTTGCAAAGACAGGGATGGAGGGGGTGGGGTAGGATGATCTCGGTCTAACTTGGGCTAGTCTCTAATTCCTGAAGTCAAGTGATCCTCTTACCTGGGCCTCCCACAGTGCTAGGACGACAGATATGAGCCACCACTCACCCCCAGCCCCAAATACTGGTCCCTTTTAAACCTGACCAGCTGATTCCAATGCACAGCCAGGACTGAGAGCCTACTCCTGACCAGTCCCCTAGGTGTTTCTTTCATCCTCTTAGTGGGAGGGTGGGGGAGTGGAAAATATGTATGCTTCAAAAAAGGAGCGGGAAGAAACAAATGGATCAGGGAAGAGAGCTGCAGGAAGTGGGCGTGAGTAACAATTTGCAAGCAATGAGCACTGGGCTGGTGCAAGGGTGGTTTCCGAGAAAGAGGCCAGGAGCAGGGACAGACTGGGTCATCTAACATGCTCTGCCATCATGTCTGGCCACAGGGCAAGAGGTAGCATTTCAAAGCATATCCGTAAAGAAGATTTCTATGTTAAGTGTTAACCATGTGAGAAATGATTATAACCTGACAGTTTTCAGACACAAAGAATCTACTAAAGCACTATATTTACTACTAGGATTTCTCCTGTTCTTCTACCAATATTAAAAGGTTTTTGTGGAAGGGGTCATCGTTGTTGTTTTTAACTCAGCACCCCTATTTTCTTGCCCACCAAGTCACAATCATTGTAGGATAACTACCCACAGTTCCAGTGCCTACAGAACAGAGGTTTCCTTGGTATAAAAGCAACTAGTCTATATGCAGGTTAAACCTGACCCTGATTTCATGAGCATCATGATGGTATCAGACGTGACAGAGATTGGATAAGAAAGAACCCAGGTACCCAGGGGAAGGGTGAGGACTGCAGGAACACCAGCTCCAGCTGAGCTGCTAATCCGGTTCTCTTATGCTGCTTAATTCTTAGGGCTACCAGCTCTCTGCCTCTCAACAGGCTGTTCAGATGCTTTCTTCTCAATTAATGAGCAGGGCCAGCTCATTGAGACCTCATGTCTAAAAGACAGTCTCACTTTGTCACCCTAGATCATAGCTCACAACAACCTCAAACTCTTAGGTTCAAGTGATTCTCTTGCCTTAGCCTCCCAAGCAGCTGGGACTATAGGAACCCAGCACAATGCCTGCATTTTTTTTAGAAACAGGGTCTCATTCTTGCTCAGGCTGGTCTCAAAGTCCTGAGCTCAGGCAATCCACCCGCCTTGGCCTCCCACAGTGTTAGGATTACAGGTGTGAGCCACTGCGCCCCGACCTCTTAACAAATTTTTAAAAGTATGGTATTGTTAACTACAAGCACTATGTAGTATAGCAGATTTCTAAAACATTTTCATCCTCCCTAAATGAAGGATGAAAGTTTTATATCCATGAACAATTCCTCTTTCCCCTGCTGTATGTAGTACAGCAGATTTCTAAAACATTTTCATCCTCCCTGAATGAAGTTTTATATCCATTGAACAACTCCTCTTTCCCCTGCTCCCTAGCCCCAGCAGTCACCACTCTGTACTACTTCTGTGAGTATAACTACTTTATATACTTCAGAAGAGTGGGATTATGCTGTATTTGCCCCTCTGTGACTGTATTATTTCACTTGCACAATGTCTGCAATGTGTGTTCATATAGCATGTGTCAGAATCTCCTTTTTGTAGCTGTGTAATATTCCATGATATATGTATATACTGCACTTGATTCATCCATTCATCTGTCAAGGAATGCTTAGGTTGCTTCTGCATTTTGATTTGAATAATGCTGCAATGAATGTGGAGTGCAGATATGTTTGGGATCCTAATTTCAGTTCTTTTGGGTAAATACTCAGAGATGAGATTGGTGGATCAAAGTCTTATCTTTTTTTTTTTTCTTTTTTTTAGACAGAGTCTCACTTTTTTGCCCCCAGTAGAATGCCCTGGCATCTTGGCTCACAGCAACCTCAAGCTCTTAGACTCAAGCGATTCTCTCAGCCTCCCAATTAGCTGGGACTACAGGTTCCCGCCACAACGCCCAGCTATTTTTAGAGATGAGGTCCTGATCTGGCTCAGGCTGGTCTCAAACCTGTGAGCTCAGGCAATCCACCTGCATGGCCGCCCAGAGTGCTAGGATTACAGGTGTGAGCCATTGTACCCAGCCTCAAAGTCTTATCTTTCAAAAAAAAAAAGTGTGATGTGGAACTTGTTTATTGCTTCATGCAACGCACGGTGTAAAGAGGGGGCCCTTTCCTGTCTAGCGTCTTTGGCAGCCTATCTTGGGACCAGGTGTCCATACCATTTGTGTATATTCACTGTGCTTTATCAGAGGTACTTAGTACTTCTTCCTTTGCCAATGCCTTACCGCTTTTGACCATGTCCTCAATAACTTTGAGAATTATTCTGGACAGAACTCAAGACTTTTCCCCAAAATACCTTTTTTCCCTGGTCACTCACAACAGCTGTGTCACTGAGGAAGTGTTGACAATGCTTTTGGTTTTTGTGTATTACCCCTTCCCAGGGGTAGAAAAACTACAAGCTTGGAATTTTCTGGATTGTTAACAAGATCAAAAGCAAAGAAGCCAAGGGAAAAAGTTTTTCTACAGAATAATGATAGAAAGCAAAAAATGGTAGAATTTTATAGAAAATAATAGGTATTGGAACAACAAAGTCTGACCAGAAAAGGAAGGTTGCTATTTTCCATCTTATTCTGAATCATGAACTTTAACCAGCTAGAGTTTTTAATGTTGTCTGATCTTAAAAGGGTGTTGATAAAAATGCATATATGCATTTAGCTTTGTTAATAGGGTTTTAGAAGATGACTTGATTTCCTAGAAGGTATTTCATATGTGAAATTTTAGTACCCGTGAGTATTAGCTTTGATGTGGTTCTCACAAACTCTCTCTGCTTCTTCTCCACTAGGGAAGACACGGTTGGAGCCATTCTTCAGATTTTCTTCCATTTCTACCTTAGAACTAACGAAGGAGGATTCAGTGACTTCAGCATACCCAGAGCCAACGTGGGTGTTTTCTCTATTGTCCTATTTTCTCTTGTTTTGTTGATGTTTTGTTTTTGACATTTCTTGATAGGTGAGATCCAAATTTTGTGACTAGTTTGTGTTTTGGCCAGAGGATCTCCAGCTTTTGGTGATCTGAATCGTTTCTCAGCCAGGCCCAAGGCATTGAGCCTGGAACCTTGTGCTCAGGAGTGGAGACAGCAGATCTGGCATGTGCCGCTGGGAGGAAGTCTATGTGTCCAAGAGTAGAGGTCTTTAGGGCTTAGTGGCCTGGCAGATGTTGGTCTATGGTGGCCTAGGCACCCATGTTGCCTGCCCAGGACGGATGTACTTAGACTGACCTCTGGTTCCCCGGAAGATTGCCAAGAGCAAGGCCCTCTCACCATCCCTACCCTGGGAATTAGCAACAGGTTATCCAGAGAGGATCTCAGGCTCTTTTTTAGAACTAAGCTAAAAGGGTGGGTTAAGCCTGTGGAATGCAAGAGAAAGCAAGCAAGTTATTAAATGCAAGGTCAGGGTTAGTTAAGCAGGAAGAGCAAATTGTCCAGAGCAGTTTAAATCTTTGTCTTAGAAATTCTCACTGGGTTGAGCCAGCAAGAGGAGTGTGGGGGCGGGGGTTAAGAGGCTTTGGCTATGAGGAAGGAAGGGGAGGAAGGGCCATAGACTCAGTAGACAGCAGGTCAGACCTGGAAGTCTGGCAGCTTCTGCCTAAAGACGGAAGTTTTCATTCTCTTGATAGGTCATTTCTGCCTGCTTATAAATGCGGAAGTTTTCATTCTCTTGATAGGTCATTTCTGCCTGCTTATAAATGAAGGGTAAGGCCCATACCCAGTAACGTGATTGAAACAAAATTGAGAATTACTTACGTGAATCTGGCAATAGATGTAGTTTCCAATTCAGTTTAGATAAAAAAAATTCCTCAGTTTCTCCCAAGTGTAAATTATAACCTTATATTCTCCCAAGTGTAAATTATAACCTTATATTTCAGAATCACCAGTTTAACTCATTAAAACACTTTACTGAACATGAAACAATTTAGTGCTTTTCAATGCAATTATTTATTAAGAAATAAATATGAAGTCACCCAATAATCAACTCTGAGTAGATAAATGATTACAAAATGTTTGAACTTAGGTTGCTTCAGACCATGGGAAAACCTACCTCAGCCTTTGTGGTTTGGATAGCCATGTACAAAAATGAGAATTTATTCTTTGGGTCTGTATCCCATCCAGATTAGACTCCAGAGTAAAGGGAAACTTGCCTCACCAATCACAGAATCCTAACATTTGAACCAATTTTGTTAACATTAAGAAGGCAGGAAGCTAAATACCTATAGAACTGCTTAGGCTCTTTTAAAACAGGCTCATTTAAATGCCTCCTTCCCTAGGTCACGTGGTCCCAGGGATTCTGGACAGACTGAGCTGGCAAAGTCAACAGGCTTCAGCTGTGATGTAGGAGGAGGTAGGTGGGGGTCATGGCATCAGTACAAAGGTGCAGTCCCTCTGTTCAAAGAAGTTTGTAGTCTGAGGAGGAGCATTACTCACAGATACCAGAAGGGAGCTGAGAAGTGAAGGATGTGGGAGTAGCCAGATGGGAGATTCCAGATCAGAGAGGCCATGCTGAGTGCTATGTGCTTGCCTTGGGAAAGCCGGTCGCAGTGTTTGGTGGTGTTGGAGACCACATACAGGTAGTACCTTGCAGTTGGAAACGGTGCCCATTTCTATTTTTGAGAACAGTTGTGTCTTAAGGAGTGAGGTTAACTCTGGATCTCTTCTCTCTTAGATACAATGGCAGAAACCCACTGAAAGCAAACTTTTCTTGGTGCCCAGGGTTATCCTTCAGATCCTGGAAGAGTGCTGGGGTTTTTTTGTTTTTGTTTTTGCAGTTTTTGGCCAGGGCTGGGTTTGAACCCACCACCTCTGGCATATGGGGCCAGCGCCCTACTCCTTCGAGCCACAGGCACCACCCAAGAGTACTATTTTGAAATGCTTTGTTTTGGTGCCGTTGGGCACTTTGGGGGATAAAGACTATCTAAAGCAGCCTATAATCTACTGTTTTGGATTTTACAAATTCTCCCCTGTCAAAATTTCTCAGGGCTGTCATTGTGCTTGGTCTGACAGTGGTCCTCCACCCTCTTAATTTATGGTGGCCTGGGAGACAAAATATTCCCTCCTATTAGAATTGAGAATTGCATCTCAAAGAAAAGTGAAGTGGCTCTAAGGAAGGGCCTAGGAAGAGGTGTTGGATGTAAGGGGGTGGAGGTCAAGAAATTCTCTCCTGAATTGTGCACGAATTTAGTAGCAAATTTTGGCAGGTTCGAAGACTTATTTGCATCTTTGTTCCTAGCTGTTTTCCGGATAAGTTGAGGTTGCTGCTTATGACTTAACGTGTTTTTCATAGGCCTCCCCCTTTTTTGCTTCAACTCTTGCTTGAATCAATTTTGTTACTGAAATGAAAGAATGAAGGTGTTCTCAGGGAAAATGAGAAGAAGGTGAATGGAGGAAAACCCAAGGCTGAGGCAAAGGCTTGGCCTTGCAGCCAGGCATGGTTCTTGCAACCTAAGATTTACTGAGCCCTGTGAAAGAGTCAGTGGAATGTCATGGACCCTGTCATCAAGAAGCTTAGCCTGTAGTTGGGACAGAACAGACATGAAACTGCCAATTGACAGAAGTAGTCTTACATCTGGGGTGAGGTTAGAGACGAAGGATTTCAGTCAGGAACCTGGAGCCAGGAGGGGCTGGGATCCTAGTGGAATCTGAGTAAGTGGCCATGCAGTATTTATACACTAGAGAGCCCTGGTCAGGAGACCAAGGAGGAGGGCACATTTGTGAAACTCCAGTTAGGAAGTGGCAAAAGTTAGCGGGAGATAGGTGACACATCAAGGAACCCATTTCAAGAGGAGGAACTAATGAGAGTTTGTGACCAGTTCACACTGTTATGTGAGTGATTGAAATACATTCTCTTGATGATGGCTATGGTCTGGGGTGGCACCCAGGAATAGCCAAGGTCACTCTAGAACAGAGGGGACACACTTCAGGAAACACTGGTCAAGGATGGATAAGGCAAAGCTGTTCATTAATTCTTTTAAGAGTATAGATCCCAGGCTCGGCGCCCGTGACTCAACAATAAAAAATGAAATTAAATAAATAAATCACCTGCATAACAAATTTTCAAATACTTTCTAGCACTTAAAGTAGAAGCAAGTAAATTCTTTCTTACTTAATCTCAGAACATAATTATAAAACTGTATCAGGGCTCGGTGCCTATGGCTCAACGGGCTAAGGCGTCAGTCACGTACACCTGAGCTGACAGGTTCAAATCCACCTCGGCCCGCCAAACAACAATGACGGCTGCAACCAAAATACAGCCCGGTGTTGTGGCAGGCGCCTGTAGTCCCAGCTACTTGGGAGGCAAAGGCAGGAGACTCACTTGAGCCCAGGAATTGGAGGTTGCTGTGAGCTGTGATGCCACAGCACTCTATCCAGGGTGACAGCTTGAGGCTTTGTCTCGGGGGGTGGGGGGGGTGGGGGGGGAAACTTTTGTGTTTATAGTTAAAATGTCACATGAACTGACAGATTAAATGTGAATGTCTTTAAGTAACCACTAGGTGGAGTGACACGAATTTGATAAAAACACCAAATAAAAATCAACATAGTTGAAAATCTTTTTTTTTTTTAACTTTTTATTGAAGATCAATATATACACATCATGTGTGATTAACTCCAAGGGATAATAGGTCTAAATGTTACATCTAAAAATTTATAAGAAAACATAGAAGAAAATCTTTGTGACCTTGGTTAAGGCAAAAAGTTCTTAAATAGAACACAATAAACATGAATCATAAAAGATAAAATTAATAAATTAGACTTAATAAAAATTGAAAACTTAAAAAAAATAGTAAAAAATAAGGGTAGCACCTGTGGCTCAAAGGAGTAGGGTGCCGACCCCATATACCAGAGATGGTGGGTTCAAACCCAACCCCAACCAAAAAAAAAATAATTGAAAATTTCAGGTCTTTCTGAAAGGAACCACTGTGAACAGGGAGAAAACTCCACAGACTGGGAGAAAATAGTTCCAATCACATATCTGATGAAGGAACTGTATTTGGGATACATAAAGAACACTCACAAGGCACTAAGAAGACAAATGATCAATAAAAAGGAATGAAAGATTTTGAACACATACGTCTCCAGAGAATGAGTATGGATGCCAAATAAGCACATGAAAAAATGCTCATCATTAATTGCTAGGGGAAAAATAATTAAAACCACAATAAAATACCTTTACACAGTTACTAGAATGTCTAAGTTTAAATGGACTAATAATAACAAATACAGACAAATACAAAGAAAGGGGAATTCTTCTAAATTGCTGGAAAGAATGCAAAATGGTACTGCCATTTTAGAAAAACAATTCAACAGCTTCTTATAAATTTAAATATATATTTACTGTGCGACTCTGTAATCCCATTCTTAGATATTTAATCAAGAGAAATGAAAGCACCACAAAGATCTATAAGTGAATGTTTATTCTTAGTAAACAAAATCTGGGAGAATAAAACAAATGTCCATCAGTTGGGAAATGAATAAACAAATTATGGATTATCAATCAATCAATCTTTACGGTGCAATACTACTTGGCAATAGAAAGGAATGAATAACAAATGCATACAATAACAGATGAATCAGAACAGTATTGCCAATAATGCTACTATGAAAAACCTACCCAAATTTACCTATGTCATTTTGTAATTGTGAAAATATACATGTAAGATAAATTATCAAGTAATCAGATGGAGGATTACTGGGCAAAAGGACATATGTGTTTGTAATTTTGGTAGACACTGCAAAATTGCCTTCCTTATGTAATGCACCAATTTATAGTCCCACCACCAGTGTAGAAGGTCCTTATTTCTTTGAAACCTCACCAAAAGCATGTATAGAATTTTGGATTTTTGCTAATCTGAGAAAGGAAATGGCATCCCAGCACAGATTAAATTAATATTTCTCTTTATAGAGAAGCACTAATTTATTAGCTGATGCTCTAATCACCTTACATATTCCCTGAAATACACAATTTGTCCCTCGGTGATTGAAGTGCCCTCAACCTCACTTTTTGCCTGATGAACCCCTAGTTATCCTTCAAAACTCTCACCACCTTTGTGAAGTTGTCCTTGGTTCTT
The DNA here is from genome assembly GCA_963573935.1 of Arctocebus calabarensis. NCBI lineage: Eukaryota > Metazoa > Chordata > Mammalia > Primates > Lorisidae > Arctocebus > Arctocebus calabarensis. Next base: position 26,190 of record CAUYON010060362.1, read on the forward strand.
TTAGATCAGCGGTTCTCAACCTGTGGGTCGCAACCCCTTTGGGGGTCTAATGACCCTTTCACAGGGGTTGCCTAAATACATCTTGCATATCAGATATTTACATTACGATTCATAATAGTAGCACAATCACAGTTATGAAGTAGCAACAAAAATAATTGTATGGTTGGGCATCACCACAACATGAGGAACTGTGTTAAGGGGTCACAGCATTAGGAAGGATGAGAACCACTGTCTTAGATTGAGATAATATTGCTTCCCTCTGGACTACGGTTATAATTTTTGTCAACCATCCCACATTTCATGGTGAATTACAACTGTTGGTCTGCTCCAATTCATTGTGAGCTCCTGGGTATATTGGCAGGTTTATCTAAGTTCAATAAGACAAGGGCTGCAATTCATTCACCTCTTCCTCAGGAACTAGTAAGGTGTCTGGCACAAAATACGACTACAATAAATAGGTACTGAAATGAAAGGAATTGTCCAAGCACAAACAAACATGTTTCTGTAACAACGTATGCGTGAATGAATGCATATTTATAAAAGCAATTTTCTGATAAATAAATCTGTCTAACAGTATAATTCTGTATCTAATGGAGATTCGTGTCAAATTTTCTTCCCTGAGAACTCACATTTTTAAAAACTAAAATTTACGTTATTTGACAAGCCTGCCAGTGTGATCCAGAAACAGCCAGTGGAATGAGGGAGCCAAGCAGCTTCATTTTACATTGGGTTCAACTTTTTTGTGATGGATGTGAAGGATAAGACCATCTGACATGCCAGTGTGGAAGGAATTATCTTCTCTGACCCCTAGAGGTGGGAGGAATCCTTCAGGAGGTGCTCCTAAGCACGATCTGGGGTACGAGACCATACACGGCAGATAGCCCAAAGGGAAGGCAGGTGCTCTGGGTTATGCCACCCAGAAAACCAGTGCTCACTCCTCTAGTTCGGACCAAAAAAATGTCTCATTATCTACTTTTCAAAGAGTAGATAAGCATGATGCCACGAAATAAACTTTATAAGCAACACCTCAATGAGGAAGATGAATGTCTTATCCTCATCCGTAGTCAGCATAGAGGCTGATAATATTGTGACTAGTAGCTTAGCAAAGACGAGAAGCATTTCTTCGAGATCCATGGTCATTCCTAAAGATAAAATATCAGGAAAGGCAGAAAAGTTTAGCAAATATTTCTTTAAATAATTATGTACTGGATATCATGTTAGGTAACAGGGAAAAAAGTTGAATAAAATATGGTCTCTACCCTAAAGGAATATAAAGTCTACTTCTGAGGATGAACAACTGTAACATCATGTATTTCTACAATGCTTTTACTTCATAAACCCCTGCATATAGTGCAATTTCACTGCTCTGTCCCTTTCTACACTACCAGAAGGCCAAGGCCATCAGGAAATACAATGTGCTACTGAGGTCAAATGAAACAGACTCCTTGTATTGGGGGGTAGGAGTGGGGTGGAAGTGAAGACCTCAGTGAGAAAGAAGCATTCCAGGTGAGCTTTGACAGGTCACCAGGCAATGACTGGTGGTAGTTCTTCCAGGAAATAACTTGTGCATGGACATAAACTCAAGAGAATGTTACGGAAGAATTTAGCAGAATTCTATGGGGCATAATTTGTTTGCAATAGAGGAGCAGAAGCAAATAAACCTGGAAAGACAGATTCAGGAATATATGATTAATTTGTTCAGATTTAGGGCAGGTGAATGAACAAATGGCACTTTCATTTGAGATAGGAAGATAAGTTTAACTGCAGCTGAGCACCATCACAGCAGAAACACTCAGCAAGGCTGGACCACAGGCATTTTCACCATCCTTGAAAAGAGTCCTTCATTTATTTCAAGCTGTCCCTCCTAGATAAGCATCAAACTCACTTGATCTTTTATGACATCCTCCAAAAATCTTATCAAGAGTAACTTTTTCCTAATCAAGTCACTAATATCCAAGTCATATTTGTATCTTTCCTTTTCCCACTGTCTCTAGCACAGTGACAACTTGACTGTTCCTTTGTTTATTGGCTAGTTTGTGGATTATGATTTTCTGAAAGGAGCAGGAATAGTTTTAATGCACATATAGTTTTTTTTTTTTTTTGGAAAAGACAGAGTCTCATTTTATCGCCCTTGGTAGAGTGCCGTGGCATCACACTGCTCACAGCAACCTCCAACTCCTGGGCTTAGGCGATTCTCTTGCCTCAGCCTTCCAAGTAGCTGGGATTACAGGCACCCGCCACAACGCCCGGCTATTTTGTTTGTTTGTTTGTTTGTTTTGCAGTTCGGCCAAGGCCGGGTTTGAACCCACCACCTTCGGTATATGGGGCCAGCGCCCTACTCACTGAACCACAGGCACCACCCCAATGCACATATAGTTTTATAATAAAATATGTTCATTAATACTTTAGATTATTTTTTCTAAGATTCATTTATATAAAGTATATGTGTCATTCTTCAACAACCCAATCTCATCCACACTCTTTGGCAATCTACCAATTATTGGACATGTAAGTTGTCCCAAATGTTTGAAATAACAAAGAATGAAGAGCAGTTAAAATTAGATGAAAATAAATTAGTATTAAAAAGTACAGTTCTGCAACTGGAGAAAAAAGAAAAACTGGCCAACAAGACTCAAAGATGCATACTACATTATAAAACTGTCCTCATGACCCAAATGACAGGTTCACCAGCTTAGTTTCCTCCAAAGTATCTTTGGCCAAATTGTTTTCAGCCTAATGTTTTACTATGTGCTGAGTGCTATACTAAACAATGATGATATTAAAGATGAAATACATACATGATCCTTATCTTCATGGAGCTTTAAGGGACACAATATAAAAGATTCCTAAGGTGCTATGAAAACACAGAGAAAGGTGTCCAACCTTGTCTGTGAGGATCAGGAAGAGATCCTTGAACACAATAACAGAAATGAGCCCTGAAGGATGAGTTAAGCAAACAAGTAACTGGGGAGAAGGGGAATGTAAAAGGACTTCCGGGCGGCGCCTGTGGCTCATCAAGTAGGGTGCTGGCCCCTTATGCCAAAGGTGGCAGGTTCAAACACGACCTCGACCGAACTGCAAAAACAGAAAAATAGCTGGGCATTGTGACAGGCGCCTGTAGTCCCAGCTACTCGGGAGGCTGAGGCAAGAGAATCGCCTAAGCCCAGGAGTTGGAGGTTGCTGTGAGCTGCATGACGCCATGGCACTACTCCGAGGGCGATAAAGTGAGACTCTGTCTCTACCAAAAAATAAATAAATAAATAAATAAAAAGGACTTCCAAGTAAAGGGAAGAACTTGTGTAAAGAAACAGAGCCAAGAATAAATATGACACATTGAGAGACTTCTAAGGGCTCTGCTGTAGCTAGAAGGTCGGTGCACAGGTGTGAGCTGGTGGGAGTTAGGAGGGAGACCATGAGGAGACAGTTTTACAGAGTGGCTAGGCTCAGGGCAGGGACTCTAGAGCTGCATTCCCCAATGCCCGGGCTGCAGACTGCTATGGTGTATGGCTTGTTAGGAACTGTGTGCATAGCAGGAGGTGAGCAGCAGGACAGCTCGTGAAGCTTCATCTGTGTTTCCAGCTGCTCTGCATTGCTCTCATCTCCACCTGAGTTCTGCCTCCTGTCACATTAGTGGGGACATGAGATTCTTATGGGAACATGAACCCTACGGCACACTGTACATGTAAGGGATCCAGCTCAGAGCTCCCACTGATTCTGCATTATGATGAGTTATGGAAGTATTTCATTCTATGTTACAATGTAATAATAACAGAAATAAAGAATATAATTAACATAATGCACTTGAGTCATCCCGAAAACCCTCTGCCCCCTCCCCTGCCCCCTTTTTCTGGCAAAATCACCTTCAAGGAAACTGGTCCTTGGTGCCAAAAAAGTTGGGGAAAATTATAATGGTTATTAATTTTAATTCATATTTTAAAAATTTCTTAAGATGTAATATATATTAGATATAATATTAGTATGATAAAAATACATCAATTATTAAAAAATAAATTAGACTACATTGGGATGAGTCCAAAATTGTTTTTCTAATATGGGGGTGGGTTCCAGGTAGTTCGGAGACAACCGCCAAGGTGGGAAGAAAACACGAGAGAGTTAGAGACAGAAGTGTGTCGACAAGATCTAAAGCCTTGGCGAGCAGGTGGCGGAGACTGATGCCTGCCGGAAAGCAAGAAACCATGAAAGCTGGAACTTAGAAAGTGGCAGTGGGAGTGGGGAGAAAGTGATGTATTAGAGCAGTATTTAGAAGCACAATGGATAGGGCTTTGGGAATTAACACTTTTTGGAATGCAAAGAAAAAATGAACAGAAATAACAGAAACTGAAAGAAGAAAAGGAAACCTTTGTGAAGTTTCAACAATCAGAAATCAAGAGCAGAATAAATTAGGTCAGTGATGTTACAGAATGCATATCTTTGTACAGGCCACTGATCAGAACATTAGCTTGGGCGTCTCTTGCATATCAGATATTTACATTACGATTCATAACATAGCAAGATTACAGTTATGAAGTAGCAACAAAAATAATTTTGTGGTTGGGGGTCACCACAACATGAGGAACTGTATTAAAGAATCACGGCACTAGGAAGGTTGAGAGCCACTGGCTTAAGGGAAGACTACATTTTAAGTTCTAAATTTCTAGCTCACACAGATATAACACATAAATGTGTGGTCAAAGATGGCCAACACAAATGATCAGATTCTGATGGAAAGAAACATTTGAAATGTACTGAGTTATAGTGGAAGTGGTTTAATGTTTTCAATTCATTTCTACTTGTAAACATCATCCAATGTTGTAACACAATAGTGACACAATTCTGAGAGCACTTAGTCTCTAAAACCTTAAGCGGATCCATCAAGACACAGTATAAAGGTACAGAAAAAATCCAGCAACAGGCACAAAGTGTAGGGGTTGAAATACTTTTCCCAAACTCTCACTGCAAGTTATTTTGGAACATTGTGGTAGAAAGCTTTGCAAATAATGGCTGTGCTTTTCTCTCTGTTTTTACTTAAGTATGGTTCATTGCCATATTCTGCAGTCGACTTGCCTAGCAAAGAATATAATATAATAAAAATCTACAAACGTCTCTGAGCCTTAGAGTCTAATATTCTTTATTTCCTGTGCTCCAACCATGCTGATTCCAGTCTCAGCTCTGGAACATGCTCTTCTCTCTTCTTTCCCACTGTCACCTCTGTCTCGTTTGTTACATTTGCTTTGGGGATTCTTATTTTTCATGTTTCAAATTAGGTTGAATTTTGTCAAGAAGGCCTTTTTCATACCACTGTAAAGTTTAAATACTTTTGCACTATGTTCCCATGTATTTTTCTTTTGATAAAATTTATTTGACTTGTAATTGTTTTTTAGTATCTCTCTCCCCACCAGTCCCTAGATATCCCATGGGCAAAGACACTGCCTGGCACATACTCAACCAAGTGTATTGAACTAAATCAAGCTTTATAGACCAAGCATAAAAACCAGGTTGGACTCTCCACCTAGAAACTTAGTCATGCAAGAAATATAGCTTATCCTGCAAGGTGGTGTGTGCCTTTGGCTTCAGATACTCAGAAAGCTGAGGCAGCAAGGTCATTTGAGCCCAAAAGTTCAAGTTTATTCTGGGTAAAACAGCCAGTCCCCTTATTCAATACAATGTTCACATGTAACTTTATTTCTACAATTTAACTTGATTTCTATTTAAGACACCATTTTAGAAGGCTAGTGGAAATTTTGTCTGATCAATTATGTTTCTTTCCCTCTTCTTCCTCTCATGATTGTATGGAGCCAGGCTACTTATGAAAATGAAAATTTATCCTCAATGTCATTGTCCCCTCTGTTAGGGTGGGAACTCACAGCATGGGTTGAGAAAGAAGTCTTGACACAAAGATTAAGACAGAAGTAAAAAGCTTATTTTACTTTCCAAGGTGGAGAAGGGAATGGTAGAAAAGAAAGTACTTGTGATGAAGGAAAGGGGTTCAGGTTTTTATTAGGATAAAGGGAAAAGAAAAGAAATAGTTATTTTTGCAGCTGATAGCAGAAAGCAAAAGCAACTGTGTATGTTTTCCCTTTCCTCTACCCCTCTTCTCTGGGAGGCTGGCTTATAAGGGTGCTTGAAGTATGGTCTCGTGGGAGGTGGGGGGAAGGTCATTCTCCTTTTATCCTCTCAGTTCTTTTCAAATGCTGTTAAAAAAAACAACTAATAAAGCCACAGGTGGTTAATCTTAAAGATGAGTTGAGCCCCACGTGGCTAATGAAACAAAAGGGTAGTTCTGTGCTATGATCTCACTCTCCAAAGGGGCAATTATGTGCCTTGAGTTTTTTCTGTTAATTTTCTGTTAGTTTATTAGCAGTGTCATCCTTTCACCCTCAGTCGGTTGAGATACCCATTCCTCATTTGAATTCATTCAGGCAGGCTTATCTGGGGACTTCCTTCGGCCTATTCCCAACTCCATTAAGCCAGTGTGCTTCTCCTCTACTTCGCACCATTCTTGGACCTGCAGGATTCATTTTGTTAACTGAGTCTTGAAATAGGGCCCAGGGGAACACCCATGAGCCTAAGCCCCATCCACACAGATGTACCGCACAGCTGCTTTCTTTGAGTCTGGAGTCCAACCTGGAAGAAACTGAGTGGAACTCATGTGCTCACCTGGGTTTCTGTTCCCTGGAGATCAGGAGGGGCACCTTCTTTCTAGAGCCCTGCCATACCTTTCTTCCCAGACGATCCAAATTCTTCTCATCCTTGAGGATTCTTGTTTGCAAAGAGTGTAGAAAGCTATGGAAGAGGAGGAACTGTACTCTTTCTGATAATATCCTCCAACTTTTTTTATCTATTCATTAGTTTTCTTCTTTTAAAACTCAAAAGCCAAGAAGAGACTTCCCTGTTTTTCTGTGCCAGTGGTTGAGGCAGAGGAGGTTCGCACTGGATTCTCCTTGGAGGATAAATGGAGGAGACTGAGGCAGCTGTGACATGCCCGTTGTTTAGTTTCTGGTGGCCAATGAGCAAACACAGGGACATCACCTTCATCTAGCTCTTGGGGGCAGGTGAACAAATGTAAGAAGCTGTCCCCCACAGAAAGTGCGCCTTGGAAAGTCCACACAGGCAGAAAGCCTTGGAAGCCTTAGATAGCGGGCAGAACAGTGGCTCTGAATCAAGCACTTGAGATAACACAGCACTTGCGGGCTTAATCACGGTTACTCAAAACAGTATGGCCTTGTAGCCTTCAGGCAAGAAGGCTAATTGACTCATCTTTCCCACATGTTTTCTGTAGCCAAATTTCATCCCTACGTGCAAACAGAAGACTCTAGCTGCTACTTAAATATGGAAAAAGGATCATCAAGAAGTGAAAGGAGGGCTGGACACGGTGACTCAGGCCTATAATCCTAGCACTCTGGGAGTCTGAACAAGAGTGAGACCCCATCTCTACTAAACATAGAAAAACTAGCCAGGTGTAGTGGCAGATGCCTGTAGTCCCAGCTACTCTGGAGGCTGAGGCAAGAGGATTGCTTGCCCCTGAGACTTGGAGGTTTCTGTGAACTGAGATGATGCCATGACACTGTACCCAGGATGACCGAGTGAGACTCTTTCTAAAAAAAAAAAAAAAGTGAAAGTCAAATGTCAACAAAAGAGACTATTTGGAAGGAAAGTGATAAATATAGCAAAATCGGTATTCTACTTCATGTCCACAAGACATTAGCTCTCTGTGTTAATTATTAATTAACAAAGGTTTATTTGCACATTGTTAATGTGAGAATGTGGTAAACTGGAATTACTATGTGGTTTTATAGACTGTCCCTCCCTGGCATGTTCTTACAACTGCAATTGGCAAAGTCCTTGCTGGGCCCCAAGTGTTGGATATGAATTCACAACAACCCTGTGAGATAGGAACTGTGATTCAATTTCTAAATTGAAGAAACTGAGGAAGTATTGAATAATTTACTCACAGCAATGAGGTAGCTCAGCAAATATTTGAAACCAGATACATAAATGGAAAATTCTTGTAAGTAAAAAAAAAAAAGAAAGAAAGAAAAAGAAAAATGCATATATTTCCACTATGTTCCACTGACTGTCACAGAATTTTGGATTTCTGGTATAGTCCAATGTAGTATTTTATTATTAGTTCTTACTTTATTTCATACCTTTTTAAATTCACCAAAATGTATCCTCGTATTTTTTCGAATTAAGATCCTCTGACATTCTTGAAGGAGATTCATAAGGTATTGCATTAATTTTCTAGGGCATCCACAACAAAGCACTACTTATCTGGGTGGCTTAAAACAGATAAACAGAAATTTATTACCTCACAGTTCTGTAAACTAAAAGTCCAAAATCAAGGTGTTGACAAATCCATGGCTCCCTCTGAAACCTGTAAAGGAGAACCCCTCCTCTTATGGGAGGTTTGCTGTCCCATGACTTGCAACCACTACGCGTCTGAATGCCTTCATCAGCACCTGGCTTTCTCCCTTCTCTGTGTCTCTTCTCTTTTAACTTATAAGGACACCATCGTGTTGGATTAAGGCCTCATTCTACTCAAGTACGACCTTGTCTCAACTAATTACATCTGCAGAGACCCTATTTCTAAATAAGGTCACATTTCAAGATGGTAGGGGTTAGAATTTCAACAGATTCTTTTTGGGGGGGGGGGAGACACAATTCAACATATAACAGCTCTTTTCTAAGTATTTTATTATTTTTCAAGACAGGGTTACCCTCTATTCCCCTAACTAGAGTGCAGTGGCGTCATCATAGCTTACAGCAACCTCAAACTCCTGGCCGCAAGTGATTTTCCCACCTTGGCCTCCCAAGTAGCTAGGACTACAGGCATGTGCCACCATGCCTGGCTACTTTTTTAAAATTTTTATTTATTATTTATTTATTTAGCAGTTTGGGCTGGGGCTGGGCTTGAACCCTCCACCCCTGTATGTGGGGCCAGAGCCCTACTCCTTGAGCCACAGGTGCCGCCCCATGGCTGGCTAATTTTTTCTATGTTTTGTACAGATGGGTTCTCATTCTTGTTCAGGTTTGTCTCAAACTTCTGGCCTGAGCAATCCTTTTGCCTCTACCACCCAAAATGCTAGGATTACATTAAGTTGTCACAGTTGAAATCGCAATAGTCACTATTTTATATACAGTGAGCTAAAACCTGGTTATTAACATCAGATAAAGCGAGAAGGGAAAAAGGTATCACAATTACCTCAAATGTTTCATCATTAGCCACACAGTTTTGATTTATTAATTTTTATTTTTTAATTTAGTTTTGTATTAAATCATAACTTTATACATATATGGGGTACAATGTGATGATTTGATATACAATGTGGAATGCTTAAATCAAACTGATGAACATAACAATCAACTTACCTATTTTTTGTGTAAGACATTTATAATGTACTCTGAGTTATTTTGAAGTGTACATTTGTACTGTGCACATTAGGTGAGATCCCACCAAATGCCCTCTTTCCTCCTCCTACCAGTCACCCTCCCTCCCCTTTCCCCACTCTCCCCTCCTTCTTACTAGACTATATTTGTGTTTTATCATTTGTATGAATGTGTAAGTCTTTATATATTGGTTTCATAATAGTGTTGAGTACATTGGGTACTCTTTTTTCCATTCTTGAGATCCTTTGCGAAGAAGGAAGGAAGGAACTCCATCTATGTAAACATTAAAGATGTAAAGTCTCCATCTGTCTTAATGACTAAATAGGATTCCATGACATACATATACCAAAATTGTTAATCCCCATTCATGGATCGATGGGCATTTGGGCTACTTCCACAACTTGATAGTTATAAATTTGGATTGCCATATGTCTTTGTGGCAAATGATTTTTGTTCTTCTGAGTAACTATCTAGTAATGGAATTGTAACCTTAATTCCTTAAAGATTCTCCATACCTAATTGAGTAATTTTTAGACCTACATGTGTGAGCAATATATAAAATGTTCAAAATATTTTGCCTTTTAACTTGTAAACTTTATTTAAGATTAGGTTTGTCTACACAAACATGAAGATAAGAAAAATGGCCACAAGGAGAGAAATGGGTAACACCCACTTGCCAAAGGTAGTTACCAGAAAGACCTCAAGGATTAACTCCAAAAGAAGATGTATTAACAAAATGTTAGAAATCAGGACAAACATGGATGATTTCTTTGGCTTGTTGTAAAGAAATGTTAAAAGTTCTGACAAAGGCACATCCTCCTTGATGAAAAAATCAACAGGAATTAATAGCTGAGGAGAGGACATCTGTGAACATCATTAAGGGATCTGCAATATTATTACCTTCACTGAGGGGGCCCAGGAAGGCCTGTATGGGACCTATCATGAGTAATAAATACTGAGTGCTGTCATTTCTGCACTAAATTTTGTAAAGAAAGAAAAGGGTAAATTATTTTTTATCAGAAGTTTGATGATTAATGAGTCTTATATTACTGCAACTGTGTGAACTACATAAGCCAAATCTGCAACAATATTTAAAGATTGGGAAGGAAATTGGGTTAACACCAAAACAGCAGCAGAAAACTCTGCTCTTTGGGTGGAAATACGATAACAAGTTAAATGTTATTGTCAAGTGTCATTTGCTTTCTACATAACTACACTTTTCCCAGTTTTACTTAATCCATCCAGAAAAATGGTGAGAGCTCCATGGAGGGGAACTGAGGAAATAATTTTTAAGAGTTATAAAAGTAATAAGGTTAGTCCAAGAAGTTCTTTTGTAGAGGGAGAATAAAATTGAATTTCTCCAACAAAATCTGCTAGAGCAATTTGCATTTCTTCACTTTTGTGCCAGGCAGTAAAGCAAAAAAAATTAATCTTTGTCTAATCCTGGATTGATAATATATGGATCAGCTCCTGTTAAGTGCTGACATTAGAGGTGACCATTTTGTAATAGTAATACCCGTTGATGAAACTGAGTCTGTAATTTTTTACAAGGATGGTGGGAGCTGAATAATCATTTTAAGATAGCAATCTGAAAGCTAAATTGGCAAAGGTTAAACTGTATGCTGTTTAATAAAAGGAGAGGTATGGGTAAATTAGTAATAAGACATGAAAGTGGACTTATGGAAATGAGTTGTTCAATTAACTTTAATTCTGTTTTAGCTTGGAAGGCTAAAGTATGGATGGAGTTAAAGTGGAATCCCTATTTAAAGTATCAAATGGTTAAGCACAATGGTTGATATGCCTATCAAAGATTGAAGCCAGTTAATGTGACCTAATAACTTCTGTAACTCATTTAAAGTAATGTGGCTGGGAGTATGTGATTGTATTCTTTGTGGTGTAATAGTTCAGGATGACAAAGCATAGCCTAAATATTGCCAGGGCTCAATAGTTTGTACTTTCTTGGAGGTGATGAAAAATCCTTCAGAAATTAAAGGATTTAATGGTTAAATGGTTGGTTAACCATTAACCTTTTGTTAAATGGTTGATTGAGACTTTTAGTAGTGGTAGACTTTAATGAGCAAATAATGTATTGTCCATGTAATGATAAAGGAGGATGTTAGGGAAAGATTTCCTAGTTAGAGTAATGACTTGATTAAGATACCACTGACATAAGGCTAGACTCTTTATCATGCCTTGTGGAAAAACTTTCCATTGAAACCCTGCCATTGTAGCCCCATTGTTAATAACAGGTAAAGAAAAGTCAAATTTATCTCCATCATCAGGATGTAATGGAATGGTAAAGAAATAATCCTTAAGATCAATAATTATGAGACAATAGCCTTATGGGATCTTGCTGGACTGGGAAGGCCAGGTTGTAAGGCTTCCATAGGGACAAGATGAGAATTAATTTGTCTTAAGTCACGTAATAAATGCCATTTTCCTGATTTTGGAGGGATACAACAAATGAGTGTGTTCCAGGGACTTTGTGATGGTTCAATACATCCATCTGCAAGTTATTCGTATACTAATTGGGGGGCATGATGTAATTTCTCCATTTTAAAGGTCACTGATCCACTCAAACTGGGGAGCCCAGGATTCAATGTAATTTGAGTAGGTCAAGTTCAGTGACCATTACTACAAATTTGAATCAGTGGTGATTCAAACATTCCAGTGAGACAATAAGTCTCATCCCTAAAAAGTATAGGGAGGTCTAAAATATATGAACGTAAGGAAATAGACTGATAGTGAGGGCTTAAACACAAAACTGAGTGTTTGCTTTGACAAGGGCTTTTAGGCCTGCCAAAGCCATAAACTGTAATAATAGAGCTGTGAGTGTGCCATTGTTCTGGCCAATCTTTGATGGCAATGATTGTAATGTCAGCTCCAGAGTCAACAAGCCCAGTAATAGGTTTATGATTAACCTGGACAATAAGCAAGAGCTTGGTATTAGACAGAGGAATAGCCCAAAAAACATCCTAGCTTCTGAAGTCTATATTTATTGGATTATGACTATTTATTTCTGGCAAGTCATAAGGTATTAGGAAGAGTTGTAGAATGTTCATTTCTTTAGGGAAGAAATGAAAGGAAAAACTTGTCATTATAACCTTGATTTTTCCTGTATAAAAAGGGTTCAACAATAACTGGAAAAATTAAAATTCCTTACTGGTAACAATTAGAATTGCCTACCAAAAAACCAGAGTAGCCAGTAGGCAAGGGTCCCCACATAGTAGTGAGGATGACCTGGCCTCTGTTGGCCTCCCATATAGCAAGATCTTGTTGTAATGCCAAGTCCTCCCTGGTGCTTCCATGTAAGCACTTTAGGCACATTATTGGTTCACTAATGGGTTATTGATCAGTATTTCTTTTCTTGGATTGGGTGATTGAGACCAGAGGTGTCCACAAGAGGCAATCATATTCCGGGTTTGAGTTTGGACCTTGCTCCCCATTTGTAGCAGGGCGTAGGGAGCCTTGCCCCTTTTGGAGTTTCCTAATAGGGAATTAGGGAATTAATCAAATTTTGATCTACATTTGCTGCCCCAATAGAACCCCCTTGTGCATGTAGGGCAAAGCATTTTTGGCAAAGGCCTAGTAGAGTGTGGTTTTTCAGTTCTGCAATCTTTTTTGAAAATGTCCTTGGCCACATTTAAAACATTGGTGGGTAGGTTGAATGGCAGCCACCAATACTTGGGCCCCATGGGCTTCTGTGCCAATGTTTTGACATTCATGGATTAAGTCAGCCAGACTTCCTTGCTCATTGACCCTTTAAGGGAAGGACCTTCTGACATTAGCATTAGCATTCTCAAAAGTTAATTGTAACACAAGGACTTCTGCAACTTCAGGATTTTCTACTTGTCATTCAATAGTAAGTGAATAATGAAAATCAATAATGAAATTTATGTAAGGTTCTATTGCCCCCTGGTGGATGATGGAAAAAGAGCCAGAAGGGGAATGAGAATCAGGGATTTTTGACCAAGCTTTGATAACTGCCTAGGCGACCATGGGAAATACTTGAGGATTACAGTTAGCTTGATTATTGGGCAAAGTAAAAGATCCAGTTCTTAAGATCTCATAGTGTCTATGGGAACACCATTTTGTAAATTTTGCATAGCTAACAGGGTACCATTATCAATAAATTCTTGTAGCCACTCAGCATATTGAGCAGAATTAGCTACCATTTTGATTAACATTTTCCAATCAAACAGGTCATTTCATAGCTGGCACCAATGGTTTCTATAATACCCTTAGTAAAAAGCCTTTGGGAGCCATTATCTTTAACATTTTTGTAAAGTTCTTTTAGGATGACAAAAGGGAGAAGGTCATACTGGGGTACCTGTTCCATGGCCCTTAAGACAGGGAAGGCATGACATGCTTCTTCACCTGCCTCCTTCCTTCCCTTAAACACTTCTGCATAAGGTTTTCAAACAGAGCAGATGGGGTTCTTGTTTAGAATTCTCCATAGGGGGTGAAGAAGGCTCCTTTTTAGGGTCCTCTGGTGGAGTCAAAGGAGGTGGAGAAGCCAGGGGTACAGGGGGCACCTCAACAGTGACAGAGGATTTATTATTTCCTTGAATAGGATGGAGAGCCATACAGCATTGATTCCAAGTTAGGGTCAAGAACTATTATGGGGCCAAGAGACCACCTGAGCATTCTACCCATTCCTAATCCTCTAGGTCTAAACTACCTATTTTGGGGATACCAAGGGCATTGGTGTTGAATAATATGTAGCAAAATTTTTAAATGTTTGTCAGGGACAAGGCAACCAGTGGAACATAACAACCCTTCAAGTTGGAGCTTATGGTGGCACAGTTCTGGTGTTAATGAATTTCCCACATTACTTGGGGGTGGGACACAATTATAAGAGGGACTTTACCTAACAAAAGCAAGCAGTGTATCCTAGTTCTTTGTACCCTGAATGATTCCCCAACAATAAAAAAAAAAAATTCCCCATATTACTAATGGGTTAAGGGCAAAAGTGGAACAAATATAAAAAAGAGAGATAAAAAAATATAAAACAGCTTTTTACATGGACAAATCTTGAAAAGAGCCCTGCAAATGGAGTTCCTATATGAAATGTCAAAGTTCCCAAATACAATGAAATGGAGGAGAGGGGTACCACTGCAAGTCCTGTGACAAAATATGCAAAAATGTTTGAAATCAAAATAAATAAATAGACATGAATAATAATAATAAAAAAAAAGATATAAGCAAGGGTGGGCCAGAAGAAACCCCCAGCTCCAGACCACTCCCCCTATAGAAGCAGCCACTGCTCATGAAAGGAAATACAGAAAGAAGCCTGACTGCCACCCTTACAGGCAGTCTGCCCACATACCTTCCAAGCAGGCCCTTCAAGACACACCAGAGTACCCTGGCCAGATGCTCTCAGTTGGCATTCCCCTTCCAAGTGTAACTAAGATGATACAGATGAAGAGAATCAGACAGAGACAGTCCAAAAAAGAAAATGAAAGTGCAGACAAGAATGAAGGAAAGTAGCCCTACAATGTCCCCATATTGCAGGCTCTCTAGAAAAACTAGTCTTTTTGGGCCCGTGATCCAATACCAGGATGAATTGGCTGATGAATGTTCCCTTTTCTAGGCTTGATGAGAGGGTCCCTGAGGTGCATTGAATGGTCCCTGTTTGGGCGCCAATTGCAGCAACCCCAGATGGGGTAGAACCTCCAGGTTACTCAGAAAGGCACAGAATGAAGATACAACAGCTTGGCGTTATACAACTGTACAA
This sequence comes from Arctocebus calabarensis, assembly GCA_963573935.1. NCBI lineage: Eukaryota > Metazoa > Chordata > Mammalia > Primates > Lorisidae > Arctocebus > Arctocebus calabarensis. Next base: position 41,314 of record CAUYON010060362.1, read on the forward strand.
AAGAGAAAGTCCTGGGGGGCCATACACTGTCAAGATATGGCCTTGACTCTAGGTTCTAACTGGTTTTTATTGAGATTCAAACAAAGAATTTAAGAAGAAAGTTACAAGGAAAAGTTATCAAAAATGTTGCAATGTGTAGTAGAATGTGCAGACGTGACTGCTTTTCTGGGCTGATATGCATAGTATGGGGAACAGGTAGTTAGACACCTGTTGTTTGTGGTCTGACTAGTATCTGCCTTAGCTATTTCTGCCTAGGTAAGCGAGTTATTTTTTTGTGCATGTGGTTGCAGCTGTTGCTGCTGACACATGTGCCCTATTCTGTTGCTATGCATGTGACTGCAACTTTGTAGTTTTACATACCCTGTTCTGTGTCACAGGTCAGTAACTTTTTCCACTGCCCTAGACATCCTGTTTCCCATGCATATCTTGAGACATCTTTGTTATATGCTTCCCACACACATTATTTATGGCCCATGATGTTTTATTTGTTTTAGTCACAGACACATTGCAAGCAAATATGAAAAGAGGTACGCAGCAATTACACATTTCTCCACAATCATTGATTAACATAAAAGGAAACAGTAAATACCATTTCATGAAAGACAAGTGGAATTTTTTCCTCCATAGTTTAGAATGTTAAATACTTGGTCAAGACATACTTTCCAAAATATAGACTTGAAAACATAAGTCTATAGAAAATGTAGACTTGAGACAAAATCCCAGATTTTTTTTTAGTAAAATTCTGGAGCTCTTGCCAGACATCTTAGCACGTTTTAATATTTAATGATGATGATAGTGATAAATAATATTTATTCAATGCTTTTCAAGCACCAAGGACAGTGCCAAACACAGTACATATCTGCAGCTCATTCAACACTTCTAAGAACTTTAAGAGGCAGTTGTAAAACAAAACACAGAGATTGTGGACTTAATACAAAAGTACATAGCTAGTAAATGCTAAACTCAGGGTATAATGCCAAGTGGTTGGTCCAGAGTCTGTCCTTTTAATCACTTACAAGTGGCCTTCTTGGACAGACTCTATTCCAGAGCCTGTGTCCCTGTGGTCCTTTTTACAACATTATGAACCAATATGAGAGTGTTTCTTGGCACATTACAAACCAATATGTGATGACCCAAGTGACTTTAAACAAGTTGCATAATATCTCCAAATGTCAGTTGTCTCATGTAAAATGATAATATACTTGCAGGGAGGACTACGTTAAATAACAAATGTAAATGACCCAGCATACATCAGCCATATGTATGATAGGCCTATTAATCACTATGAGTCAGACTGATATAATCTTTTATTATTTGAAAAGTAACTCTAGACATTTGGAGAAGAGAATAGTTCATTTTGACTGGTAAGACCAGCGGATGCGTCATAAGAAAAGTTTAACAGTTGGGGCTTGAAGAATGGAAAAATGTTAACAGGTAAGGATGGGTATTCTAGGTAGAGAAGCCTGCATTAATAAGCAGGGCATTACACAAACCACCCCAGCCTGGAGGAAGAAGAGGGATCACAATATCAAGCACTTCTTTACAATTTTATGGGAATTGTGGCCACCAAAATAATTGGCTATGTTCACCAGTGTTGCTAAATAGTTTTTTAAAAAATCCCCTTTCTGTAGCTATCAACAGTTTGTAATTCTGTTCACATGTGCAGACCACAGCCAGTTACCATATATCACTTTTCCTTGTCACCAAAACACTATCACTCTTGTAGAGGCAGGAACAGCTGTAGTCACTGCATTGGCCCCCCTGGCTCTTTGTATCCTAAGCCACAGGCTTCTAATCCTCTTCCCCTAAGGACCGTCATACCTGCAGGCAGTGGGCCGCACTGACCACAAAGGAGAGGTAAGCACTTTGTTTGAAGCCAGAAGGAAAGACTGCCTTATTTCTATTCCTACTCAGCTGAGCTGAAGTCGATGCTAACTCACCTCCTATTGGCCATGGTCTGGTGACTCTTGGGCAGAACCCTCTTGTCTAGTACCTAATTCATTATTGGGAATGTGGGGTATGGCAAAGTAAGAAGAATGGGAATTACTATGCGAGAGTGCTCTTAAGGCAGCTTGAGGGGGGAGATCATTTCATCCTCAGTTCCTGGGTTCTTACCATTCTCCTCCCTGCACAACACCAATGCTGACCTCCTGCCTCCCTGCTCTTTCTTGCTACACATCCACAGTCTACATCCTTCCTCTTTATTACCCACATAAATGCCATCATCTCTTCAAGGCCCCCCCTTTTTTTCTTTTATTTTTAGTCTTTGCCCTAGTTCAGGTTTATCTCAACCAAATTCCTATAGCAATGGCCAGTTCCAAAAATACCAGTTGTATCATGGAAAATATAGAAGGAGTTTTCACATGGATGTTTTTTACAATGATTTTCCTTTTTGATTTCAAATTAATATGAGGGTATAAATGTGTAGGTTACATTGTTTTCAATTGGAAGGTAAATTTCAAGTTGTGGTTGAGCCCGTCACTCAGGGGGCGTGCTGAACACCCCCACACTGTGCACATTAGGTGAGATCCCGCCAATAGTTCTCCCTTCTCCCCCCTCCTACATTTCTCCCCTTCCCTTGCTAGACTGTATTTGTGTTTTGCCATCGGTATGGGTGTGGAGTTGGTTATATATTGGTTTCATATAAGCATTGAGTACATTGGAGTTTTTTCCATTCTTGAGATACTTTACTAAGAAGAATATGTTTCAACTTCATCCAGGTAAGAGTAAAGGATTCACAGTCTCCATCTTTTCTTAGGGCCGAATTGTATGTACTCCATGGCATACATACACCCCAGTTTGTTAATCCATTCATGGTTTGATGGGCATTTCGGTTGCTACCGTGATTTGACAATTATGAATTGAGCTTCAATAAACTTTCTAGTGCAAATGTCTTGCTGGTAAAATGATTTTCGTTCTTCTGGGTAGATACCTGGTAATGGAATTTCAGCATCAAATTGCAGGTTAACTTTTAGTTCTTTAAGAATTCTCCATACTGGCTCGGCGCCTGTAGCTCAGCGGCTAGGGTGCCAGCCATATACACCAGAGCTGGCAGCTTTGAATCCAGCCCAGGCCTGCCAAACAACAATGACAACAGCAACAAAAAAATAGCTGAGCGTTGTGGTGGGTGCCTTTAGTCCCAGCTACTTGGGAGGCTGAGGCAAGAGAATCACTTAAGCCTAGGAGTTTGAGGTTGCTGAGAGCTGTGACACACTATACTTTACCCAGGGCGACATAGTGAGACTCTGTCTCAAAAAAAATAAATAAAATAAAATAAAATAAAATAAAATAAAATAAAATAAAATAAATAAAATAAAAAATAATTCTCCATACCTCTTTCCTTAAAGGTGGTATTAGTGTGCAATCCCACCTGCAACTGCAAAAGTGTTTCCTTTTTTCCACATCCACGCCAGCATCTGCAGTTTCAGGATTTTGTAAAGTGGGCTATTCTCACTGGAGTTAGGTGATATTTCAGAGTGATTTTCCTTTGCATTTCTTTGATGATTATCAATGATGAGTATATTCTCAAGTGTTTGTTGACCATTCATCTGTCATCTTCAGAGAAGTGCTAAAGTCTCTCGACCACTTATAAATGGGTTTGTTTGCTCTTTTCTTGTTGATTCAATTGAGTTCTCTGTAGATGATAATTATCAGCCCTTTGTCAGTTTCATAACATGCAAAAATATTCTCCCATTCTTAAACCTGTCTGTTTGCTTTAGTTATGGTACCCTTAGCTGTGCAGAAGCTTCAGTCCCACTTTCTAAGGCCTCTTGACCACTTAAAATTCTTCTGGCATTTGTCATACAAATTTTATTATTCTGGAAAACACAGAGGCCTTTCCAAAAATTGCCTGTAATTTGTTCAGAAAACTAGTCCAACCATCTGATCAATCTATGTTCTAATTCTAGTTCTATAATTCTCACTGGTACAATCTTTTGCAAATGGGTTATGTCCTACCTCTACTGCCTCAAAGAACTGAAACAATGCTTGTGTAAGAATGTACGCAAAAATGTTCCTAAAAGCTGCCAATTACTAGCCATGTGGGCTGGTAATGTGGCAGGTTTTATGTTCAGAACTAGACAGCAAACTCTTTTGAGGATGAGGATCATATCAAGACTTTTTGCTTCCCCCTGGCAAACTGCCTCAAAATGTGCTAGGGTCACAGAAGACATTCGATATTTGTTAATTAATAAGAAACATATGATTTTTACTAAATGAGAGATCTTTTGGTCAATTTGAGGAACTTTTACACTCAATTTTGTTAAACAATATTTACTAACATGCTCAATGTTTTAAAAATCATTGATATTTCTTTTTTTTTTTTCTTTTTCTTTGAGACAAAGTCTCACTCTTTGGTTCCAGGCTGGAGTATGATGGTGTCAGCCTACCTCACAGCAACCTCGGACTCCTGGGTTCAAATGATTCTCCTATCTCAGCCTCTTAAATAGCTACAAGGCCCACTATAGCATCCAGCTAGTTTTTTTTTTCTTTCTTTTTTTTTTTTTTTAGACAGAGTCTCACTATGTCACCCTCAGTAGAGTGCTGTGGCATCACAGCTCACAGCAACCTCAAACTCTGCAGGCTTAAGCAATTCTCTTGCCTCAGCCTCCCAAGTAGCTGGGACTACAGGCACCCACCACAACGCCCGGCTATCTTTTGGCAGTAGCTGTCATTGCTGTTTGGTAGGCCCGGGCTAGGTTCAAACCCGCCACCTCCCGTGTATGTGGCTGGCACCCTAGCTGCTTAAGCTACAGGGGCTGAGCCCACCCAGCTAATTTTTCTGTTTTAGTAGAGACTGGATCTCCCTTTACTCAGACTGATCTTGAACTCCTGAGCCCAGGTAATCCACCTGCCTCAGCCTCCCAGGGTGCTAGGATTACAGGATTGAGCCACTGCACCCAGCTAATATTTCTGATTTTTAAAAAATGGCATTTACAAGTATGATCTTCTTATTTTCTTTATTCTTATTTTATTTTATTTTATTCTATTTTATTTTTGAAAAGAGTATCACTATGTCACCCTTGGTAGAGTGCTGTGGCATCACAGCTCACAACAACTTCATACTCTTGGGTTTAAGTGATTCTCTTGCCTCAGCCTCCCAAGTAGCTGGGACTACAGGTGCCCGCCACAACACCTGGCTAATTTTTTGTCATTGTTGTTTGGCAGGTCCAGGCTGGATTCAAACCTGCCAGCTCTGGTATACGTGGTTGGTGCAACAGCCAGTGAGCTACAGGCGCCGAGCCCTTATTTTCCTTTACAATTGAAATCTGATTTCACCATGTATGATAGATTTACCAGAAATATCAATATATTCCCTTTGAAGCTTCCAATTTAAGAAAAAAAAATTTTTGAAAAATACAACTAGAATTCTTTGATATTTCTGCCTTAAAATAATTCAAAAAATATATTTGATGCTTATGTGATGTTCGGGTAAGCACAAATCTTATTTAATAACATGTCTTTGAGCTTATGAGTGATTTAGTATTGACAAAAATGTTGTAACTTTAAAACACTAAACATTGTCTCATTGACTAGGAGGTTATGCTCAACTTTCTATGACTCAATCCCAAGTTTTAACCAGCAAATATTTGCATGACGTGTTTGCTTAATCTACTCATTGCTTTCTAATATATTTAACTCACTCAGAGAACAACAGTAATTATAAGATTTTGTTTAGTAATTCAATGTCATAGTCGTAGCAACATGAAGAAAGACTTGGCCATCACTCACAATGTACCCATCACTATGCTTGTGACTTTAAACACAATTGATTCCATTATTTTCAGATTCTGTAGTTGTAAACATGCCTGCATGCGAAAATTTATTTGTAAGCCCCAAATCAACACTCTAGTACTTTCATGGTTACAGACATATGCATGTAAAGCACAGCAAAGAAAACCAAACTGTGTTCCTGGAGAGGCACAGATTCCCAGCTGAACTCAATCAAACAAGGTGATGCTCTGTCTTCTTGTTATGTTTTGCAGTTTCTGGCCAGGGCTGGGTTTGAACCTGCCACCTCCGGCATATGGGGCTGGCGCCCTACTCCTTTGAAACACAGGCACCACCACTCTGTTTTCTTGTTTGAACCCTCATACTGTCAAAAGTCTCTTTTTGTGGTCTACTTAGGGCCACATTTTTGGAGTTCTTGTCAGAGATTTCATTGTCCAAAATGACTTGCAAGTGTTGTGCTGCAGTGCCATCTGGTATACCTAAGTGCAAGAGGCTGTGACACACCTTGTAAAGAAAATAAGGATGTTAGAAAAAAGCCTCGTTCAGCCAGGGTTAGAGTGCTGTTGGCTATGAGTTCAAGGTTAATGAATAAACTATTTATATTGAATAAGCTTCTTTAAACAGAAACACAAATAAAACAAGATTATGTTTAAGGTAATTAATAAATTCATGAAAACGTTGTGGCCAGACCTCACAAGAATCTTACCTTGTTTTATACCTGGGAACAATGGCTCCTTAATGCCTGATTTGGTACTGGCCTTAATTATTGTAAATACTGAGAATTTTTTTTTTAAGACAGAGCCTCAAGCTGTCACCCTGGATAGAGTGCTGTTGCATCCCAGCTCACAGCAACCTCCAATTCCTAGGCTCGAGCGAGTCTCCTGCCTCTGCCTCCCAAGTAGCTGGGACTACAGGCGCCCGCCACAACGTTCAGCCATTTTTTGGTTGCAGCCATCACTGTTGTTTGGAGGGCCGGGCTGGATTCGAACCCACCAGCTCAGGTGTACGTGGCTGGCGCCTTAGGCCATTGAGCCACAGGCGCCGAGACAAATAATGAGAATTTACTGTACATTTATTTGTTTTTATAATCTAATCCTTTATTTATTTATTTATTTATTTATTTATTTGAGACAGAGTCTCACTATGTTGCCCTTGGTAGAGAGCTGTGGCATCACAGCTCACAGCAACCTCCAACTCTTGGGCTTAAGCGATTCTCTTGCCTCAGCCTCCTGAGTAGCTGGGACGACAGGCGCCTGCCAGGATGCCTGGCTATTTTGTTGTTGTTGTTGTTGTTGAAGTTGTCATTGTTCTTTAGCTGGCCTGGGCCAAACTTGAACCTGCCAGCCTCGGTGTCTGTGGCTGCTTCTGTAACCACTGTGCTATGGGTACCGAGTCTAATCCTTCTTTTAAATATTTTATTGTGAAAAAAAAATTTTTTTTGGAGACAGAGTTTCCACTCTGTTACCCCAGGCTAGGCAGAGTGCCATGGCATTGTCTAGCTCGCAGCAACCTCAAACTCTGGGTTCAAATGATTCTCTTGCTTTAGCCTCAGAAGCAGCTGGCATTCCAAGTGCCCAACAACTCCCAGCTGTTTTTTCTGTCTTTTGTAGGGACAGTGTCCTGCTTTTTCTTAGGCTGATCTTGAACTCCAGAGCTCAAACAATCTTCCTGCCTCAACCTCCTAGAATGCTGAGATTATAGGCGTGAAAAATTTGAAACAGAGAAATAGAGAGAATAGTAAAATGAATCTCCAGGGACGTCTCACCCAGCCTCAACGATCAACAGCTTGTAGCCAATTTTCTGTTTAACCCCCACAATTCCTTCTCCTGGGATTATTTTTCTGAGATAGGGTTTCACCTTGTTGCCTGGTCTACAGTCCAGTGGCAAGATCATAGCTCACTGCAAGTGCAGACAGCTGGGTTCAAGTAATCCTCTTGCCTCAGCCTCCTTAGTACCATATTTTGTCACGTATGATGTACAAGTGACAAAACCACGTATGATGGTCCAAGTGTTTGAGGGAAAAATAAGCACTACATGGTTAGTATGTCTCAGGAGCAGGGGAGCCCAGCAAGTCTCCTCAGGCTGCCTTGCCCTCCTGCCTGGGCTCACGGGGAATATAGGGTTCCAGCCCAAGGGATTCAGGACCTGGTGTGTGTTGGGCCAGCGGGTCCTCCACAGAGCACTGCAATCAGGGGAGGAGGCAATAGCTGTGCGGGCAAGGGCCAGAGCCTGAGGCCTGTGACCAGGTAGCTGCAGCCCCTGATATCACAGGGAGGGAAGGGCTCCCAGGAGAGGGGGAAGGGGCAGCCTTCACAGAACGAGCAGCTTTGGGAGGGCAGTGCAATCTGCAAATTTACCAGGGGAGTGTGGGTCTTTCTCAGATGTGTCTCTCCCAGCCAAGAGCTGGCCACTTTTCAAGGGATGTTTTCCAGACAGTTTGGGCCGAAAACTTGGGTACACATTATACATACAATGCATTCTAAATGACAAAATGCAGTAGCTGGGAATACAGGCATGCACTATGCCTGGCTATTTTTTCTATTTTTGGTAGAGATGGGGTCTTTCTTTTGCTCAGGAAAGTCTGTAACTTCTGGTCTCAAGCAATCCTCCTACCTTGGTCTCCCAGAATGTTAGGCTTACAGGTATGAGCCCTGGTGCCAGGTTTTCCTGCTGGGATTTGACACAAATCCTAAATGCGTGTCATTCCAATCTTATCTATTTTTTGTGTTAAATTCCTACTATATTAAAAAAAATACGAGAAGAAAATTTAGTAACTATGCATAAAATGTTAGAATACAAGAAGAAAAATCACATCAATTAATACTGAATTAACATTTTAATTTCTTTTTCTGTCTTTTTATGCAGAGAGTGAAAGATAAATTCACATCCTCTCTTTTCATTTAAAATTGTAATATTTTGCGTATGTTTAAACATTCTCCAAAAATATAATAAAATATAACCTTTTAAGCATTCTCATCTAACAAGTCATATTATTTTTTTCATAATGTCTGCCTTATCTTCTTAAGAAAGGTGTGTCTATTTAAAATTATGCTTCTTGAGATAATTTTAGATTCATATACACTGTAAGAAATAATACAGAAGATACGCAGTGTGTGTTTTTTTGACATAAAAGGAAGAAGCTGACGTAAAACTAATACAGAGTTTAAGCCCTTCCCCCGCCCATTCCTCCAGCCGGTCCCCACCAGCACTGGACACCCCGCAGCACTCCTTCTTTCTTTGTTTCTTTTTCTTATTTCTTCTTGTTATTATTTTTGAGGCAGAGTCTCAAGCCCTCGCCCTGGGTAGAGTGCCGTGGCATCACAGTTCACAGCAACCTCACTCCTTGGCTTAAGTGATTCTCTTTCCTCAGCCTCCCACGTAGTTGGGACTACAGGTGCCCGCCACAACACCCAGCTATTTTTTTGTTGCAGTTTGGCCGGGCCAGCCTCGGTGCACTTGGCCGGCACTCTGCCGCCAAGATTTCTTCTGAAACATAATTCTTTCTCCAGCTCCCCTTTTCTATAAAAGAAGTTCATAGTAGAAACTTGAACGTAGGTTTCAGATAACTTTGGGGATCATAACATTGGACTGGGTGAAAACTCCTAGGACTTGAATCAAAAGCTGATACATTGGTGGGGCGAGGTGGCTCACACCTGTAATCCTAGCACCCTTGGAAGGTTAAGATAGGAGAATTGCTTGAGCTCAGTCAGGGGGTCAAGATTAGCCTGAGCAAGAACAAGAACCCATCTCTAATAAAAATAGAGAAAATTACCAGGCACTGTGGTGCATGCCTATAGTCCCCAGCTACTTAGGAAGCTGAGGCCAGAGGATTGCTTAAGCCCAGAACATTGAGGTTCCTGTGAGCTAGGCTGATGCCACAGCACTCTAACCTGGGCAACGGAGTGAGACTTTGTCTAAAAAAAAAAGCGGATGTATCCAAGAAGATTTCTAATTCAACATCAAGCAGAACAGAATATTTTATGAGAGTAAGAGTTTTAAAAAATAGTTATTAACAATGGACATTGTGGTAGGCTCAGGAATGTCCATATATTTGGGAGAATGTGAGAAAAGAGGAGTGTTAGAGTTGTAGTCTGATGGCAAATCCTTGGCTTCCTAACCTTGAGAATTAAAAATCTACTAACGTCAATAAAATTCCTTATGAAAAACTTCTAGTAAAGCCAATTTAAAAAGAGTATAAAATAGCCAGGCATTGTGGCGCACACTTATAGTCTCTTTGTGGCACCCACCTACAGTCCCAGACAGTTGGGAGGCTGAGGCAGAAGAATAGCTTGAACCCAGGTTTCTGCAATTGCTGTTGGCTGATACCACTGTACTTGAGCCTTGACTGTGTCTCAAAAAAAAAAAAAATCATATAAGGTCAATTGCTGTTCATGTTGCAATTTATTTAAGTAATCAAGCAAATCATGGAAAGACTAAAATTTATTTGGCTAATTAATTAGTTTTACTTGAATGCAGGTTTCCTGAGCCTGCCACAATATTCATTGTTAATAACACTACACACTACAGCCCCTCCCTATTCTGACTTTGCTTAGGCCTTTAACCCTGCTGAAACAGATAACTTACTAGTGTTTGTGGAGCCAGAAGGCAGGCTCACCCAACGCACACCTGTCTGGCCACACCCTCCCCTTAGCCTCTACTGTGGAAAAAAATTAGATCTCACCTGAAGTTCCCCACCCACCACCTGGGGCAATCAAGTGCTTCTCCTTAGGGACTAGAGTTAGTCACAGGACCCAAAAACAATATTGCAGCTTGTTCTTTCTGCCAAGCACCACCTGCTGACAAGGAGGTGAATTTGCACTTTATAGCATTTACTGACATATGGTTGAGTCTTACCCACCAGCACTACCCACTGTCTCATAGTTTAAACCAGGCATACTACTATATAAACAAAAGAAAATCCAAACATAAGAAGCAAAAGCTACTCCAAATGAGAAGGGAGTCAATGAAAGGTCTCTGGATATAGGAAGAGTCAGAGTGAAAGGACCCTCCCAAAAGAAAAAGGTAACTATGTACCAATGGAAATGAATAAGAAATAGAATATAAAAATGAATTATAAAGAATATTGAGGGTAGCACCTGTGACTCAGTGAGTAGGGTGCTGGCCCCATATACCAAGGGTGGCAGATTCCCTCAGCCCTGGCCAACCTACAACAACAAAAAAAGTTGGGCACTGTGGCAAGTGCCTGTAGTCTCAGCTACTCAGGCAAGAGAATCACCTAAGCCCAAGAGCCAGAGGTTGCTGTGAACTGTGATGCTGCAGCACCCTACTACCAAGGGTGACAAAGTGAGACTCTGTCTCTTAAAAAAAAAGATCATTTAACATGGATTGTAATGCAGCTGAACAAAATACACATAAAGAAACCACAAAACAACAAAGGAAATAAGTGAAAAATTCAGTAAAAAAGTCAAATTATTTGGTGGCAATTGTGGCTCAAAGAGTAGGGTGCAGGCCCCATATACCAGGGGTGGCAGGTTCCAGCCCAGCCCCAGCCAAAACTGCACACACACACACAAAAAAGTCAAATTATTTTTAAAATCAAGCAGAGCTTCTAGAAACAAAGCATGTACTCAAGGATATACAAAACACAGTGGAAAGTCTTAAGAATTGGCTATATCAGGTGGACGAAAGAACATCAGAACTGGAGAATAACACCTTTGAATTAAACAAGTCAATCAAAGGGAAAGAACAGAGAAATACTGGAATGAAAAAAGTCTACAGGAAATTTTGCATTATTGAAAGAGACTTAATATAAGATAATTAATGCCTAATAACAAGATAATAAGATGCCTACTAATCATAGGCATCCTTGAAGGTGAAGAAGAAAATACACAGTGGCAAGACAGCCTATTTAAGGGAATACTCAATAAAAATTTGCCAGCTCTTACTAGAAATCTGGGTATTGAGGTACTAGAAGTAGAACCAACTCCTCAGAGATTCCTCGTCAAGAGGCAACCACAATGACATACAGTCATCAGACTGGCCAAAATTAAAATAAAAGAGGAACTCCTATGAATTGTGAGGTGAAAGCATCAAATAACTTACAAAGGAAAAATCCATAGGATCAGACTAATTGCAGACTTCTTAACTAAGACTTTATAAGTCAGAAGGAACTGGGGCACCATTCTAAGTCTTCTCAAACAGAATAATGGCCATCCTTGAGTTTTGTGTCCTGCAAAAATAAGTTTCTTGCATGTGAAGAAATAAAGATATTCCAAGACAAGCAAACACTGAGAGAATTTGTCAAGACCAGACTTCCCCTGAAGGAAGTACTCAGATCTACATTTTACACTGATCAGCACAATAGATAACCATCAATGTAAAAGTATCCAAAAGCTAAAGATCAGAACCCAGATACCACAATGGCTCAAGAGGTAAAACAAAGGAACAAAATTCTACTCATCAGTATAAACAGAAATCTACCACCTTTATCAATTCTTTCAATAAATGTGAATGGCTTGAATTCCTCACCAAAAAGGCATAGGCTGGCTGAGCAGATAAAAAAAGACAAGTCAAGTATCTACCATCTTCAGGAAACACATCTAACCCACAAGGACTCATTCAAACTCAAGATGAAGTGATAGAAAACAACAGTCCATGTAAATGGAAAACAAAGGAAAGTTGCTATAGTCATTCTCAGATAAGATCACATAGATTTCAAATCTATAAAATAAAGATAGACAAAAATGGACCGTACGAAATGGTGAAGGAACAATTCATCGAGAAGACATAACAATCCTAAGTATTTATGTACCTAACACAGGTGCACCCAGATTCATAAAGCAGACCCTAGTCATTTTTAGCTAAACAAAATGATAAACAGCAGCATTACAATTGGTGAGGATTTCAAAACTCCACTGATAGAACAGGACACATCCTCCAAGCAATAAATAAGGAAAGAAATGATGAGCTTAAATAGAATTCTTAAAAAATGGGCTTAATGTTTATAGAACATCATATCTCCAAACCATTGAATATATGTTCCTCTCATTAACTCATAGAACATTCTCTGAGATTGACCACATCCTAGGCCACAAAACCTATCTCAACAAAATTTAAAGAGGAAATTATATCATGTATCCTCTCGTACCTCAAAGGAATAAAATTAGAAATCAATCCCAAGATTAATGCTCATTTCTACACAAAGGCATGGTAACTAAACAACCTACTACTGAACGATATTTGGAACAAGGAGAAAATTAAGATCAAAATCAGCTCAGTGCCTGTGGCTCAACGGGCTAAGGTGCCAGCCGCATACACCTGAGCTGGTGGGTTCAAATCCAGTCCAGGCCTGCCAAACAACAATGATGGCTGCAACCAAAAAAAAAAAAAATGGCCGGGCATTGTGGAGGGCACCTGTAGTCACAGCTACTTGGGAGGCGGAGGCAAGAGACTTGCTTGAGCCCAGGAATTGGACATTGTTGTGAGCTGTGATGCCACAGCACTCTATCTAGGGTGACAGCTTGAGGCTCTGTCTCAAAAAAAAAAAAGATCAAAATCAAAAGATTCTTTGAATTAAATGACAAAGGGAACATGACTTATCAAAATCTGTGGTACTCAGCAAAAGCAGTCATAGGAGGAAAGTTTATTGCCAATAAAGGCCTACATCCAAAAGACAAAAGATCACAAATCAACAATGTAATGAATCATTTCAAGGAATTGGAAAAGGAAGATCAAATCAATCCCAAATCCAGCAGAAGAAAAGAATTATATGAAATTCTTTTCATAGTCAGAGAAGAACTATATGAAATTGATAACAAACGAATTATACAAAACTTTCTGCCATCTTGGATCCTGTGGAGGTCTGCTGGGAACAGGACTTCCAAAAGACAAATGCATCTGGAAGGCTGTGGTCCAAGACCATTTTTGCTGGCTGCATGCAGTGTCTCCCAAACCAAAGAGATCACATAGCTCTTCTTAAAACTGACGGTGTTTATGTCCAAGTTGAAACCAAATTCAATTTGAGCAAGAGATGTGTTTATGTGTACAAAGCAAAAATCATCACAGTGACACCTGGTAGCAAAGTGAACAAAACCAGAGTACTCTGGGGAAAGGTAATTTGGGCCCACAAAAACAGTGGCATAGTTTCTGCCAAATTGCAAAGGAATCTTCCGGCTAAGGTCATTGGACACAGACTATGTGTGATGTTGTACCCCTCAAGGATTTAAACTAATGAAGAATAAATAAATAAAAGTGGATTTGTGCTCTTGTATTTTTATTAAATGGCATTTTAAAAAGAATTATACAGAAGATTAATGAAACAAAAAAATTGGTTCTTTGCAAAGATGAACAAAATCAAAAGGCCTCTCACAGATTAACCAGAAACAAGAAAGAAAGAATCCTAATAAGGTCAATAAGAAATGAAAAGGGGAAATCATAATTGAGATCACAGAAATACAAAATATCATCTCTCAATACTATAAAACTATCTGTCCACATAAACTCAAAATTGTGAAGGAAAGGGAGAAATTCTTGGAAATACACAAACTTCCTAGGCTCAACCAGGAAGAAATGGAACGTCTGAGCACACCAATATCAAGTAACAAATTAAAAACCTCACCCCCAAGAAAAGTCTCAGACCAGATGGTTTCACAGGCAAATTTTACTGGACCTACAAAAAAAGAACTGGTATTTATACTAAAAAAAAAATTACATAACATTGAGAAGGAAGGCATCCTCCTCAGTTCATTCTGTGAAGTCAATATTGCTTTGATATCAAAGCCAGGAAAGGACACAAAAGAAAAAGAGAACTATAGACCAATATCTCTTATATACAGATGCAAAAGTTCTCAAGAAAGTCCTGGCAAACCAAATTCATCTGTACATCAAAAAAAATCAACATATGAAAATCTAGATCCACCAGACGCTCCAATTGCCAAAAAGGCTGGACAACTGCTGAGAAGACACCTATGCCTTGGTGTCTCCTTCACTTCACACTTAAGACTAAATGTGGAACCCCCATCTCCTATGCCTAGGTCAATTTCTTGTGAATTTCCTAGGCCTCAATCCCATGAAAGGACTGTATCCATTCATTGATACATTCATTCACCTCGCCCCTGGTGGAAGGGACTGTATTCATTTGTTTCCTGGCCATGGAACCCATACACCTATATATACCCTGAGACTAAAGGCCTAAAGGAGGAGATGGAGAAAGACTGGGAGAGAAACGGAGAGAGCTTCTCTCTCCCCACTAGAATTTTCTCCCTCTAACAGATGCCTTAATGTTTTCTGTATTTTTTTCTTTCTTTTCTGTGAATAAATTCTGTCTTACAAAAAAAAAAAAAAAAAAGAATTTGCCCACTCCCCATGGTCGTATATAAAAGGGTGTCTCACTGCCCCTGGGCACAGATGACATCTTTGCCCTGCCCAGGCTGGTCTGCAACCTCTTTCAATAAATCTGGCCAGAACCTTTCTGTTCCCAGTCTCATCTCTGGGTACCACCACACCATCTTTCAAAAGGAGCTCATCTATGCAATCAAAAATAGTCCCTCTCCTGGGGCACAAAACAGGGTTGAGAAAGTTCAGGAGCAGATTGGTAGCTACAAACATTTGGCATCTGGGCAACCAACCCATAGATAAATCTACAGAAAAGGAGTTAAGATGATGGCACTCTGGGGAAATCGTGAAATCATGCCCCTGAAGATGGCATCAAAGGCAGCCTCCTCATCTCTCAAAGTGTGGTCCACACTTCTAAATGTTTCAGAGTGTTTCCTCTAATTTGGGGAAATCAAATATTTAAAAGCAGATCCACTTTGAAGTCTCCCAGCAAGCAGCAAATCTGGGACTTGATAGATCCAGTTATTAAAAGTCAGACCATCTGAGCAATCTGTTTGCCTGCCTTTCTTGCTGTGTTGGTAATTTTGCAAAAACTGCTGAATTTGCTCTTCCCCTCGCAGCAAGTTGTAGACGGAATAAAGGATATCTGTGGGTTGTCTATCATCCTTCAAGAAGAATAGGAAGAACACCCCCTCTGCTCCGCATTTTTCAACTACTCTTCAACCTTCTCACAACTTAGAAAAGGGAATATGGAGAGAATTATCATTAAAGCAAGTAATTGTATTTTGTGTTGATGCAGGCATAAAATAACCTCATTCTTCCTAGCTCCCTGTAATCTCACACTGAGATGCACTATAGCTACAATCTTTGCATTTCCAGACTGAGAAATCTCCAATCCGAAACAGCTCAGTGGTCTGTAAGATGAAAAAAGAGGCCAAGGAGCTGAGGGAGAATCTCAAAGGTTGATTGGAAAGAGAGAGAGACAGGGAGACACACAGAGACAGACAGATGATCAAACCAGGAGAGACAGGGAGAGAGACAGAAAAACAGAGACAGAGGTAGGAAGAATGTTGAATGGGAAGGGTGGGGAAAGGAAGGTCAGATGAACAGAGGAGAGGGAAAATAAAACATATAAATAAATTAATACATAAATAAGAGTGCAATTCCCCAATATGAAACTTAGTTGCTAACTATTTGTTGCTAAGTATAAGGCCCCAGAAATTACAAATCCTTTTGCATTTCTGTTGCCATCTGAATTATTATTGAACTGTTGGGCACAATTAATTGTTAATTACACCCAACAAGCGCCTACCACCACCAGCACAGAAGAGAATGTTCACCATATGCCAGATCATAAATGTCTCTTTCCCACAGGAGCAACTTACCTCCTCAGCAAGAATCTATTCATCTTATTCTTAATGATGCTTGCCCCACTTTTTTTTTTTTTAATAAAGCACTATTTGAAGCAGAGAATGTGAAAAACTATTGCCATAGTCTTGGGAAGACATATTAGAATTGCAAGCAACCTTGACCAATTTGAAAGACAAATTTGTTTTGATACAAAAACATTCAATGATAAAGAAAATCACAGAGCATTTTGTGCTGGTTGACCTACAAAACTCCCCAGACTCTGTACTGAATGGGCCTAACTATATGCAAAACTTCAAGAGACAAAAATATAAAGCTCTAAGTAAATATCATAGTACTTAACTATCAGTAAAATAGGATCAGTGCTATGAATGTAAACAGGCTACAGGGTCTGTTAAAAAGAAAGCCAGGGAAATCAAGTGCCTTTCATGTTCAACACCTGATTTAAATATTAAAGTCTGTGTTTAATTTAGATTAAACAACAGGTACATGTGATTAAGAATGCTGAATAATTTCTTGAAAGACATGGGCCCTGAATAAATGGTTTCTATCCAAGAGTCAGATCCCTGGTCCTGGTCACGACTTTTGTCTGCACTGTCTAACTCTCTGACCTCCGCCATAAGAATACTGCCCGTTTTCTTCTATCTGAAATGACTTCCCTGTTACTAACCTATCACCTGCTGAAATGCCTGGTCTCTGCCAGGCAGATCCTGTTCAACCACCCTGTCTCAGCTCTTCCACCATTTATAAGATCAGGTCACAGTCAGTCTCATCAATTATGTATAGATGAGAAAGATAGAATTCTACCAACAGACTGATTCAATCACAGTTGACTTCAGAGCCTAAGGATAGGTAAAGCCAGGGCTTGAACTGACATGTACTTATGTAGTAGTATAATGGAATATAAAGAAGTAAGGATCAATTGCTCCTGATAACACCCTTTCTCCTAAATACAAAGAGATACTGTAGATGCTATACCAAACTCATTTGTCTCAACTAATAAGAATTTAAAAATATATTTTTCATTAAAAAATATAGAAAAATTTTGGGTTAATAGATCCATTGCTCAATACATTTACATGTACCTCGAGGATGTATAGAGGAATTCCTGGCTACCAAGGTGTCATTTTTAATTCTGCTGCCCCTCTAAGCCCTGAACCTTATTTTTCTTGAAGTTATTTCATACTCATATGTCCTCAACCACCTGGTCACATAACACAGTGCCTGAATATCATATATAATCAATAAATGCTTAATTGATGAAGTCACATCTTCTACTAAGGGTCAATATTTTAATACTAATTTTAAGTAATTTGTTTAAGTTTTTATTCTTTCTATGTATATTATCACAATAATTATAGCATTATTGGAAGGCTTAACTAAGATAATGAACACAAAATTGCCCATAACAATAACTATATGTCCTCATTTTATTTTATTTTTTTTCATGGACTTTGTATCCATTCCTTTTTTCTCCATTAAAGACCGCTATTTATTTTAGACCAGTTGGATGATGTCCTTTGTTTGGAATCATAGCTGATGCCTTCTCTAAAATATGGAGATATTTGCATAAATGAAACATTTCCTTTGGCAAAGAGACAATGGTGACCAGAGACTAAAAATTGAAGGTTCCTGTGTCATGGACTAAATCACCCCACCCACCCACACATTTATATGTTGAGTGTAACTATATTTGAAGATAGGGCCTTTAAAGAGGTCATTCTATTACCATGACATCAGTAGGGTGGATAATAATCTAATTTGACTGATGTCTTTATAAGAAGAGGCAATTAGGACACAGTCACTTATAGAGAAGATACTATGTGGAGACATAGGGATGAAATGGCTTTCTACAACCCAAGGAGAGAGGCCTCAGAAGACACCAGCTCTGCCGTCACCTTGATCTTGGATTTTAGCCTCCAGAACTGTTTAAGAAAATAAATGAACCTTCCATAAGTCATGGTCTTTGGTACTTTTTTATGAACATCCTAGTAAACAAATACAACCAGAGATACCTGGGATGTTGAAGCAGAAAGAATTGAGAAGCCAATTCTCAAAATGTGACATATCTCTCAGTAACTCGGAGAAAAATTTCTCAGGAATGGAAGGTAGAACTTCAGATAGGCTTACATGTATTTTCCAGCTTTGCTCTTATCATTAAGCAAGGTGAGTAATGTCCAGACATGTCAGTTTCTCCATCTGAGGAAGGGAGAACACACAAGTCATTTCACAGAGTTTAGATCTACCAAAGATATTTGATATTTTAATGATAATTTTAAGGCATTTATTTAAATTTTTATTCTTTCTATGCATATTATCATAGCAATTATACTGTGGACACTGTAAAAATTCATCTTAAGAAATTTGTGCTGTAGTGAATGTCCAATAACTACTGTTAAATAATAACTATTATTAATAATATTGTTATTAGTATATTATCTCTCCATGCCTTAGTTTTATTATCTAAAAAAAATGAACACCATTGCCTACTGAGCAAGATTGCTGTGAGGAGAGAAAGCATGAATACTAATAAAAGAAAATTTCAGAGATGTACCAAGGGTGTTGATGAAAGGGGTCTGTCTCAAGTATGGGCAATATAGGGATTATACTTGCTAGGGAGTTTAAAGACAATAATGCATCTGACTAAAATTTGGTATGCTTTAACACTATCAGTGATTAAAAAAACACCCTTAGTGTGAATTCCTCCCAACCATCTCCCTGCCTTAGTGCATATTTTAAACTAAGAAGGGTTAAACCCTGATGAGATTAAAAAAAGTAGTAGTTATAATTTTATGTGTTACACATCTGAACTCTACCAAGTGCTGACATTCACACATTACCTCATTCCATTTGTAGACTCACCCAAATTGAAAAGTGGGTCCAGGTCACAAGCTGTGGTGCTAGACAGCAGTTGAAACCAGGAAGTCTTATTCCATACCCAACTAGCTTTATCACTGTCCTCATCATGAGTTAGGGGAAGAAATATCTTCCTGCCTCTTCCTTTCTGGGCAATGTGCAAAGAGGAAGTATCTCCCATGCTTAGCATTAATCCTGTCTATACCCTGAAAATCTCTGATGTTATTTTGGTGAATGTCACTCCATATATCGTGCTCACAATGGCCTACTCTCTTGGTCTCACTCATTGGGTGATTTATGGGCCATGTCAGTATATTGAGTGTTTTAATGCTCCTTGTCAAGGACAATCAATATCCTCTAAAGCCTCCAATGTTCTTCAGAGGGGAAGAAGTCATACTCCAATGTTATCAGCCCTCAAGATCTTAGGTTAATATATGTATATGGAAATATGTATTAGTTGTGTGACTTTGGATATGTCAGTTCCCTTCTCTGATCTCTAGGTCACAACATCTGCCACTGTTTGGCTTTTGACTCATCTACACATATGTCTGTCTGGGCTATGAACCTTTACAATAATAAAACACACAATCCTAAATAGATAATTGTGTCCTTTTATTTCAGATCTTTAGAATGTAGAGAAGTGTGTGGCCAATATTTGATAGTCTGCAAATACTTGGTGAATGAATACACTGACGGATGAAAACAGACGGAGTTCTTTTAAGACATGTGCCTGAAGGTTCTTACTGGGGTCTGAAGTTTTATGTAAATCCAAATGTATATATGGATAGCTTGAAGAGGATACTCACAATTTCTGCATATGTTAAGAACCACTAACTAGAAATATGAATGTAATTAGGCATGAATATAATATTTAGGCATAAGAAGAACCATATCATGAAGTAAAGGCAGACTCTGTGGACAGAAATAAACTTAAAACAAGAAGGTGTTTCAAAAGTAAAGAATAAGATAAAAATTTCTCCAAGGAATATACTCTAGAAGGTAAATAGTTACAATTTTAGTTTGGATTCCTTCAGTATTCAAAATACATACCTGAATTGTGACTCTAAAGGAACCCTGGAGTTTATCTACTTCATGTTTACATATGCTTCCATCTTCTGAAGTTACTCTACTGAGTGCTAAGCTACACATTTCACTTACTATCTCATCAATCTATAGATTCACCTTTTAAAGTGAGTCTAAACAAGTGAAATAAGGTGCCCAAGGACACAAAATGCATCACAAAGCCTGCATTTGAAATCAAGGAGTTTTACTCCACAGCTAAATGCATTGCATAATAATCTTCATCATGATTCAGGGAAGAGAGGTCTTTCTTGTCAAGAAATCTACACATAAGCACATTAGTATTTAGTTGGGGGGATAGTAGCTCAGAACGAATAAGGAATACATTAAAGGTCAAACAGCTAATTAATTGTGAATCTTCAGATTCTTCTTTCACCATGTGAATTCTTTCTAGGACTTCTTCTCCAGATAGCAGAATTGCCTATTTAATAAAATGTGGTACTGAATCTCAATATGTAAACTTAAATAACGGAATTGATCTTCTTGAATCATGTCTTAGGGCCTGGCACTGAAGCACATTCCCTAAAGCATGGGATCTGAAAATTCTACCTTGAAATCTATTAGACAAACTTACATTAGCTTCCATAGTATTTTCAATTTAAATTAAAAGTGCAAATCAGTTAAGAAAACTCTTGTGTGCTTGTTAGAGGAAGGGATCCTTGCAGAAGAGAAATTGAGTGATGTTCCCCATCGAAAACTCACCTTTAAGGACACAGAATACTTCCCCGCTCCCCAATCTTCCCAGCAATATGTCCTTGGTCCCTGCATAAGCTGTCAGAGCAGACAATTGCCTGGATGGATGATAGATGGCATTTCTTAGGATGTTACTTACCCTCAGGGGTCTTTGGCATGATATATAAAATGTCTATTTTTTGGTTACTGTCTCAGTCTTTTCTTCCTTGCTTATGTAAGGGATGGGTTGTCTCATTTGAAGATTATTATTTGTTCAGAGATGCCACTTACTTGGTCTTCCCAGTCCTGTCAGTAGAACAGTGATAGAAATGGTGTGCTAGGCCCAGATCCACTGTGCTTTCAAGGTCGCCAACTAGGAGACAGAGTAGAGCAGCCTTCAGTGTAGACTAACCCCCTGTACAGTGATAATTGTTTGGATCTATCTCAATAAGACCCTTTGCAGAATAGGAGAAAAGAAATCCTTTTGTTCTTCTGTGCCACAAGAACAATTTTTCAAATGACTTTTCCCACTATCTTACCAGACTCTGCTAAAAACACTAATAGGGCCCTCAGAATAAAATCTAAATTACTTTCGCAAGTTTCAAGGCCCTTTCAGATCTTCTTCCTGTCCAGGCCTCTAGCCATGTCTCAGGGGGAATCTTTTTCCAACCCACTCAGGATTTCCTTCCCTGCTTTAAGACACTGGCTTCCCTTCCCTTCTAGGCCTGATTATGTCCTGTTTTCTCCACCTGAACACATAGTTCTGTTGTCTCAACCTCCTTCTCCCCTCTAGGCACAGATTCACTTTCTCCTACCTCAGAAGTCCTTCCCTGACCCCAGGAAAGTGTGTCAGAGTCCCTTCTTTTTTTTTTTTTTTTTGAGACAGAGATTCACACAGTCACCCAGGGTAGAGTGCCATGATGTCAAAGCTAATAGCAACCCCAAACTCTCGGACTTAATTGATTCTCTTGCCGCAGCCTCCAAAGTAGCTGAGACTACAGGTGCTTGCCACAATGCCTGGCTATTTTTTGGTTGCAGTTGTCATTGTTGTTTAGCCTACCAGACTGGACTTGAACCCACCACCCTTGGTGTATGTGGCCGGCACCCTACCCAGTAAGCATCCCATCCTTTGTATTCTTCCCCCCCAGATTGCTTTATACACTAATGGGGATGGGATACCTGATCATCTATCTTTTCTGTATCACTGTAAGTTTCATGGGAGCAACAAATACACTAACCTTGCTCACAGTGGTATCCCAGAGTGCCTCCCTCCTACCTAAGGGGCCCAAAGTGTCAAAAACATGTATATTGTAGAGTGAATTAGTCTCTTATTGAGAACGAAGCCTATATTGAGTTGAGATTAGGACACTGAGGGTCAAGACCAGAAAGAAACATATAAATGGTAGCTGCCAACTAGGACCAGAAAAGTCAGGAGTTGACAGCAGCCTGTGGCAATGTCAATAGGAAGTCATCAATAAGTCAGAACAGGAAGGAAGAGAAAAGTGAGCTTGCTGGCTGAAGAGACAGGGAAGGCAAGGCAAATATAGGCACAAGTACTACATTAAACATCCTTACTGAATTCCACCACATTGCATCCCTGTTACCTGGAATTGCTTGCAGTCAGCCATAAGCTGTTTTCCCCTCCCCGATAGCTGACAATAACTTGTGAAGCCTTTGTTTTGGTACTTTGTGATAAATATAAATCAAAGGCTGTATTAGTATAATCCAATGGTCCTTAACAATTGTTTTTACTCTGTCCTCGCATGGTCTGTTTTCTAAACTTAATGATCTGAGAATGCCTGAGTATAGTGTACTAGCCATGAGTTGTAATAAAATAGGGGTTTCCCTTCTCCAAGAAGTCTATGTGTGTGTGTATATATATATGCATGTATGTGTGTGTGTTTATGCATATATACACACACATATCTTTCTAAGGCATCTCCCCCAAGACATTTTTCCATAAAATGGAAATTTCAGGGAGATAATCTGATTAATTTTTCCCTTGATGTGTCCAGGATATACTGAGGATTTTGTTTAGTAATTATGGCGTTCTACATATTTCATACATTAAGTGCCTTCTGGACTTTATAATCAATACTTCTATGACTCTAAACTCAATGTTTTCCTTTTCAAGAGTAAGTTTATCAGATGACTGGTTTTTCTTAGTATTGTGTCTGCAAAACCCTTAGTAGCTATTAGTTCAAGAATTCTGTTCCTTTTCATTTTGAAAACTCATGTTTCTCCAAGGAAAATTCAATCCACTTAATCCTCATTGATTGGCACTTAGTGCTGCAAGATGATGTCTTGTGAGAACTCTGGGTGTCTAACCAGCAGTTTGATCAATTTGTTATGCTGCTTGTCAGGCTAATCTTATTTTGCACCTGGAAGCCATGTTTCTCTGAAGTCTTCTAACTTCATTTAAAACCTTATGTCATCCCTAATTTGACAAAGAAGAAACTGAGGCATGAGCTACGGACTGCCCTATATTATTCTGTTTGGTATACAACTCTGTGACACAGAAATTCCTACACAACTAGATTGCATCCTTGCCCTTTAAAATAAAACTTATCTTATTTCCCTTTTAACTTGCAAATATTTTTGTGACCTTGAAACATTCATTTTTGTTTCAAGATCCCAGAGCTTTAGTTAGTTCTTTCTCCTGTAAAATTCAGGGGATAATACTTACCTCGAAAGGTTTTTAATAAAAAGTATTAACGTTATTTACAAGATAGGACTCAGTATGCTGCCAGCAATGTAATGGACGCTCACCAAACATCGGCCAGCAGGTGAGGATAAAGACGGAAGAATAAGAGCAGTGAAGACACCCTGAGAACTTTCTGGGACAGTGTTATCCAAGTCTGGTGCAGATTTCCTCAACATTATCTGGAAATTTTTTTGATATGTAGAATCCTATAATCTTTTTCAGACCAACTGAATCAAGTTCCTAGACGTGCAATTTAGAAATCTGTACTTGTAACCTGTTTTCCCACGTGATGGTTGTGCACATATGAATGACTAGTATTGTCATCAACTATTTCAAAGTCCAGGAGCTTCTACAGAAGAGGAAGTTAATGTAATAGCCAGAATATTTTGAAAGAGCTGGAATGAAGTAAGTGGTTGGATTTTAGGTTAAAACACAAGAGATGAACAACAGCAACAAAACAAACAGAAAATGTGGCCTGAATTCTGCCTAGATTGACCTTAAGAGTCATTCTTAGGGGATGGGAGATATCTAATGTGGTAGGCATTTGTGAAAGAGTAGACTTCAGGAGTTGCTTTTATTCCTGCCCCCAAACACCCACTCCCAACTTTATTGCCACTTCTTCACAAAGCCCTAAGGAAGAAAGAAGGATGGAAGAATACAGGAATAAAAGAATGCTTGCATTTCTAGGTAATTTAATTTCTGCATATAAATTCAATGGGGTAACTGACCTACAGGGTGTCCCCAAGAGTCACCATACATAACACGGATGGGAAATTATAGCTCAAAGTACATTTATTTGCAAAAAAATGCATTACAAAATTTTATAAAGTATTTCCGAAGTATTCTTTACATGTCAGCTGCTTCTTTCTACGTATATATGAAGTGTTCTCTCCCAGTCATGGAGAATACATTCTAAGATACTTGTTGCTTTACAAGTCTGCTAATTGTTTTTCCTATATATGGTGACTTTTGGGACACTCTAGTTAAATCCCCATCTGGTTACCTAGTTCGTACAACTGAAACTATACTTGGTACTTAGTTTTGGTAAAGTGCATAATTCTCAAGTCTCAACTGAAATTATTATAAAAATATATGAGTGGCTCATGTAATTGGAGGGCAGTTGTATAGATACACTCTTAGGAAGAAGAGAACAATGATTCCAATGTACATTGGAATAACTCAAAGAAATTTTAAAATACTGATTCCAGTGTCTCATCCACAGATTGTGTGATTTCATTAATCTATAGTATGATCTAGGCCTTAGAATTTTTAGAAGATTTCCAGGTAGCTCTAAAGGACAGACAGAATTAGACACTACTTAGTTAGAAACAGAATATTTCTCCTCATTCCATCACTGGGTTTGTACTTGAATTTTTCCATCTGGAGAAGGAAGTCTTTTTAGCACCTTTACTAAAATATTTGAAAACATAGCTGCCCTCAAGCACCCAACTTTTTATGTCATGGAAACAATCATAAAGAGAGCCCCAGTCCCACTCCCAAATTCCCATGGCAAAAGATTGGATTTTGCCATTGTGGATCTAATTATTATGCTATAGGGAAATAAGTGCTGTGATTGTGAGCAGGGTAACTGTGCCAACATGTTAGTTGCCCAAAAAAGGGACTTGTTTTCAGAGAAACTGTGATTTGGGAAGACACCAATGACATATGCACAATTTTTATACATGATCAGGCCTATGAAATCATCCTGGTGTTGAAACTTTTCCTAGTCTTTAACTGAAGATGCTCCATCTATATGCAGGACAACTCTAAAAGAGTCATGATCAATGAGAATTGAAGTAATTGATCAGAGCAGGTGTACTTATTAATGACTAGCAATGTCCTAAACATTTTAAGTAGTCATTGCTTTAAATTCTCACGAGATACCTACTAATAATAGTATTTCCATTTAATACATGAGGGAATTAAGTCACCGAGAAATTAATACCCTATTCAAAGACACACAGACTAAAAAATAGTGGTGCCAAGTTTTGAAAGAGGCCATGGATACATTTGTTCACTGTTGTAGTGCTGTGGGAACAAATGCCCCCCACTCAGAGACAGCCCCAGGAAAATGCCACCACATTTCAGTGGTACTTGATTTTCCCTATTCATCGTGGTCTGAAATGCCCATGACAACTCAGACCAGACCTTCTTAGTGGCAGCGTGTTGGGGAAGATCTTTCAATCAACCTGCAAGAGTGATTTGACTTAGTTTAAAACATCTAAGAGTGAAGAGAATATAAGTTCAAAATACTAGGGCCTTGATATTTTTAAAAGCAACTGAATCAATTCCTTCCCCCAGTCCCTACACTATATATTCTATAGGCATTTTATGGAAAAAAGGCCCAGAGGCTCAGTGAGAGGAAATAACTTAACCTTAGGCTTAGAGTAAGTGATTGTAATATTCTCACACTTTAACAAAAAGTCACCATGAAACAAAGACAGTTCTAGTTGATAAATTCTCTTGAGTACAGGTTTGGCACTGAGCTACAATACTGAGATACTTATTTGCCTAAAAATTAGCACAAGCAGAATTTGCCCCTTGGTTATTTGTGGGAGCAAATTCCCAAACAGCCTTGGGTCGCCAATGCCCACTAGAAGAGTTCATGTTCGGGTCCTGGGACTCTCTTCATTTCCTTGCTCAACTGATACACTGTATTTAGCTGTCTTGTTCAATGTTTGGTAATTAAATGCTAATTCATTGGTGTGCTCCTTCATTTACTTTATAGCTGTTTTCTTATAAATATTTTTTATGACTTTTGTTAATAATTAAAATTTATTGAGCAGTTTCCAAAATTATTTCTTCATTGGAAATAAACAAGAAATGACAAATGAGTATTACTACTGTAGGATATAGAGTTGCTCTCATCTCTGAGCTTATTCCATCATATTTCTGAGATTCATTGGAAGAGCACCCCACGTCTCCATCATATCAGCCCCATATCCCTGATTATTTTAAAGTCTATATATAACAAGGTCATTCTGAGGCAGTCTTCTCAATCCTCTTGCCTCCGACCAAAGGAGAATATCATGTGCTTTTCAGTAAGAAAATGCTAGTATCGGTCATTATCCTTTGTTTAGGGAGCTTCTTGGTATCTAACTTAAACGCTTCTTAAAACATTTTTTCCTCAGTTGTGAGCATGATGTGAGTAACAGATGTACTAATTATCTGAGTATAAAATCATGCCACCTGTGAGTCTCCTTTCTTGCAGATTACGAAAGGGTTAAAGAGATGTGGCAATTCTTTTTGTGTTATCATCTGCATTAATTGTGTACTTTAGGGTGTACTTACTCCCTGAGAGTTTAAATTCTGTTCACGGACACCCACAACTAGTGTATACAAATTACTTGATCATCTTTGTTTAACTTCATTATGCAGATTGAACTGTATTAATAAAGATTTTCTGCATTCTTCTGCTACAAGAAGTCCCCAAGTTCCAACACCCAACTTACATTCAACTTGCATTTATGAACAGAGACTATTACAGGTAATAGATACGTGCACCTGTTCCAACTTGCATATAAATTCATTTTAAGAACAAACCTAGGGGACCTATCTCGATTGTAACCTCAAAGAGTGCCTGTACTTAAAATTTCTCATCTGTCATTCCTAGATTGACTCTTTAAACGTTAATAGTTGCTGGTACTTACAATATTATCTCATTTTACTTTTATTGCCTATGGTAGCAAGTGCTAGTTTTCCACCCAAATGAACACTGCCATACTAAGAAAAAAAACATTTCCTTGGGACCACATTATTTTATCAGGCTGGGCACACTAACTTCCATGTGAGTTGTATTTAACTCATGCTAGTTTTGAGCCTGGGAACTTGTGAAACATGTATAAGTCACAGGTCTTTTGACCTAATGAAACACTATGGCCCCAAGGAAAATAATTTCTTTTTTCTTGTCTGGCAGTCAGTATGCAAGAGAACTGTGAGTGATATGGGCTTCAGGAGGCTTCAGGCTTGAAACTAGTCAATTGAATGCAAATCACAACTCACATGGCAGTTAACATGTTAATTCTCACCTTCTATATAATAACTCCACTAAAGTTGGGCCCATGGCCCAGGTCTTAATTTGTTTTCTTCTGCTACAATATAATACCACGGGGGTGGGGATGGTAATTTAAAGCAGTAGAAGTTTAATGGGCTCCTGTTTCTGGAGGCTCTGAAGTCCAAGTTTCTGTAGGCTCTGAAGTCCAAGACCATGGTGCTGGCCTCTGGTCGGGGTCTTTGTGTTACGTCATCCTATGGAGGAAAGGGAGTGAGTGGGCAAAACAGAGAGAGGATGGGTGGGGGCTAAATTTATTCTTTATCAGGGGCCCACCTCCACAATTACTAAGTCACTCTCAGACTGAGAACATTAATCAATTTATGAGGGCAGAACCCTCATGACCTAATTCAGTGTTCAAAGTCCTATCTCTTTTTATCATCACAATGGCTGTCGCTTTTCAACATGAGTTTTGGGGGGGACAATCAAACCATAGCAGCTGCCCAGGTAGAGACTCCATTTTCTAGGGCCTTGCAGGTGACAAAGGAAACAAAGCTATTTCCAGTTTAATGTAGGCAGAAGTTATGCATGTGACTTATGCCTCACTTGACTTAAATAAAAATAGTTTATCCTGAATACTTATGTTCCTGTTCCTGCCAGGGTGAACATAGATGGGCCTGTGACCCAGCCCCAGTGTACAGACAAGGACAGCAATGGTGAAGTAGCAAGAAGATGCAAAGGATCTGGGTCCCTGCGCGACCTCCTGGAATAGAGCCATTCCCAACCTACAGTGCTTACTTGATAGTGTTACCTGGGAGGGAAATAACTTCCATGATCTCCATGACCTTCTATTTTGGGATCCTTTTATGGAAGCACCCAAACATTTACCTTTAATGGGGCACCACCTCACACCTTATAAAAACATATTTTTCCCTATTCAATTAACCTGACTCTCATACAAATGAAAGACAATTTTTATGTGCATTGTTTTATAGGAACTAGAAATATAAATTCATGGAAATCAGTTGTAATTTATTATAGCAGAAAAGCCAGAACTTGCAGTACTTTTGACACCAGGACCAAAGGTCTTGTTCAAATACTTTATAGTCTCTGCTTTTACAAGTTGCAGTGTACAGTGAAATTTGCAAAGCAAAATAAGACCTTTCATTCTCCCAGGAGAGACTGAGATTATATTAATTATGGAATAATTATATAATTAGCAGTGGTACTGGGTAGAATGTGAGAAATTTGTAAGAACTATAGATACAAAAACTTTTGAGCATTCAAAAGCTGAAGAAACTCCTTTTTAAAAATACACTTAATTTTTTTTTTAAGTTAATTGGAAACATTCATGTAAAGCGCCACAAAGAAGATAGGTTTTGTATCAAGTTTCAAATGATGAGCATTTACAATGGAGCATGGAAAAATCTATTTCAGACAGAGAGAAAACTATAAACAAAAGCAAGACAGTTCAACATATGCATTTTTTTTTGAGACACTTTCACTATGTTGCCCTCGATAGAGTGCTGTAGCATCACAGCTCACAGCAGTCTCAAATTCTTTGGTTTAAGTAATTCTCTTGCCTCAGCCTCCCAAGTAGCTGGGACGACAGGCACCCACCACAAGGCCCAGCTATTTTTTTTGTTGCAGTTGTCATTGTTTAGCTGCCCCCCCCCCCGGGTTTTAACCCGCCAGCCTCAGTGTATGTGGCTAATGCCCTAAGCACTGTGCTACAGATGCCAAGCCAATAAATGCATGATGTTAATGTTGACAGCTGACCACATGTCATTGGATGTGCTTGGACTTTGTAGACAGATTAAATTTTAAATCCTTACCCCGGGGTACTGGCCATGTGTTTTGGGGCAAGTTGCTTAACTTCTCCATTTCTTCTGTAAAGTGGGAACAAGAAAGCCCACCCTAACAAAGAAAAGACTATAATACTATGTCTGCTGCCCATTGTGACTCCAATAGCAGGCCAAGCTAT
>CAUYON010060363.1:0-50342 GCA_963573935.1 Arctocebus calabarensis
AACTGCCCCCTTCTATCATCGCCCGATTCAGCAGGAAGCAGTTAGATCGAGTCTTCGCCCCTTTTCCCTAACAGCAGTTGGAGTTTCTACTCAGAGAGGGAGAATTGATGCAGGACATTTGGCGCCCTAGCCAGCTCAGCGGAGCTGGCGGACCTGCCGCCTCCTCCTTGGCGGTGTCTATGCTGTGGCAGCCAGCTGAAGAGCCAGCAGGCTAGATGACAGGCAAAGAGGGGGACCTCCAACCCCCACCAGAGGCTCCAATAGCCAAAAAGCCTGGACAACTGCCGAGCAGACACCTGTGCCTTGGTGTCTCCTTCACTTTACACTTAGGACTAAATGTGGAACTCCCATTTCCTATGCTTAGGTCAATTTCTTCTGAATTTCCTAGGCCTCAATTACATGAATGGACTATATCCATACATTGATACATTCATTCGCCTTACCCCGGCAGAAGGGACTGTGTTCGTTCATTGATAGAGTCATTCACCTTGCCCCCGGCGGAAGGGACTGTATTCATTCGTTTCCTGGCCAAGGAACCCATACACCTATGTATACCCTGAGACTAAAGGCCTAAAGGAGACAGGGAAAGACCGGGAGAGAAACAGAGAGAGCTTCTCTCTCCCCACTTGAATTCTCTCCCTCTACCAGGA
The DNA here is from genome assembly GCA_963573935.1 of Arctocebus calabarensis. Classification (NCBI taxonomy): domain Eukaryota; kingdom Metazoa; phylum Chordata; class Mammalia; order Primates; family Lorisidae; genus Arctocebus; species Arctocebus calabarensis. The sequence continues at coordinate 651 of CAUYON010060363.1, forward strand.
GCTTTAGTGTTTTCTGTATTCTTTTCTATAAATAAATTCTGTCTTACCCCTGGGGGGTGTGGAGGGGAATAATGTAATGAAGAATAATAAAATACATGTATTTAAAAAAAAAAAAAAGGCCTTTGGGGGCGGCGCCTATGGCTCAAAGGAGTAAGGTGCTGGCCCCATATACCAAAGGTGGTGGGTTCAAACTCAGGCCCAGCCAAAAAAAAAGCCTTTGGCACTCCCCAAACCCGTTCTAAATCCACAAGTGAAAATTCAAGAACATCTGGGTTCTATATCCAGATGTCTGTACTCCAGTGAGTTGCCACCACAAAATCTCACACAGAGAGAGAGAGAAAAATGTCAATTAATTTAAAAACCCCATATCTTTGCTTTCCAAACCCACCTGCGTCTCCTCCCTCCTCCGTAATTACAGACGCCACACATCCTCTGTTTATGCTACCCCTTCACTCTTTCCTTTAGCTCGCCCCTCCAATTACCTGCCATTGAGAGGCCTGGAATCACTCATCTGCCCTTTCATTAAAATGATAGGAAAATTTGTACTTCAACAAAAAGGTGAAGGGGCTAAGGAGCTGGGGGTGGGGAAAGTTTTGCCACTGGCTTTGTTTCCAAGCAGTGAGTGGCCATCCAGTATAATCAATAACCCTCTAATTTACAGAGGAAACACTAAAGTTGCCACTACATGCCAAACTGACACTTGAAAACACGTCAAATTAAATTTGTGCTAAAAGTTCTAGGGTTAATGTACATAAATGACTTACCCGAAGACACCAAAGGAACAGTCACTAAGTGGACTGATGGACTGGGCCGGCCGCAATGAAGACGCACGTGTTGCACAGGGACCCAAAAGCAACTCCTGGAGTCCACGCCAGTCGCCTGGTATTAGCAGGCAATCCTCAAGGTGAAAGTAATAGAGCTGGGTAGAATAAGGACATTCATTAAAGTGAGGAGAACAGAGTCTACCATTTAAATTGGTCTCGCCTCAAATCACGCTGTATTTAAATTTCGGTAAGAGGAATTGGGGGAAATTCCCTGAAAAACTATCCATTGGGGGAAAATCATTTGTGATGAATGCAATATGCCTTAGTCAGATAACAATGTTAATTCCCTGAGGAACAAATGTGGTGATGGAAAGAAGCCGTCATCCAGACACTCAGGACTCTGAAGAGCACAGGTAAGGAGGGTGAGCATTGTGGCTATTTGTGACATTGAACTGTAAGCATTTCCGCTGCCCTGTGTATGATGCTAGTATAGATTCCTGATCTAATTTGCTGGTTATCCTCTTTTCTGTCATCAATTCTTGTTATTTTTTTTTTTGAGACAGTGTCTCTCTGTCACCCTGAATAGAGTGCCAGGCATCATAGCTCACAACAAACTCAAATTCATGGCCTTGAGCAATCCTCTTGCCTCCACCTCCTGTGTAACTGGGACCACAAGTGCCTACAACAGCGCCCAGCTCGTTTTTCTATTTTTAGTAGACATGGGTCTCGCTTTTGCTCAAGCTGGTCCCGAACTCCTGAGCTCAAGCAATATACCCATCTCAACCTCCCAGAGTGCAGGGATTACAGGCATGAGCCACCCCACCCAGGTTTCTATCATCAATTATTTGAAAAGTTGTTTCAAATAAAGCCTATAGAATTCTTGACCTTTTGTTGCAAAGAAGTACTACAGAATCCAAATTCACTTCACAGAAATAGAAATTATCAAGAGATGTCTGTCCTGTTTTGTGGGGAGGACTTCACCAGGACCTGCACAGAAAAACCTAAGTTCAGAGAAAAGAGGGAACTCACTGAGGCAGATTCCATTGAAATCAACTGAGCAGGGATTTGCCAAAGACTCACATGTGGCTACCATGGTTCTTTAGTATCCTGAAACGCAAATGTTGAACCTGATCCTTTCCTTAAGATGAGTGAGTGAAAAATGGTCTGGGATTTGAATGAAAATGGACTTTAGTAAGAGGTAATTTCTAAACTTTCTGCTATCCCAGAGCATACCACCAAAAAAAGTGACGTCTTTGCACTTACAACACAGACTGACTCCACTTGGTAGGTCTAACTTACAGGAACAGAAGTCCCCGCACGGAAAGACATTTGTCACAGACACATAATAGATCATTCAAATCAAGTACTAAGAGTAACCTAGACTCTGTTACAATTAACAAACAAATGTAGTTAACAAGGAACAAGGATGTGTTGGTTTCAAAGACTTTTTAAAGACATGGATGGCCCTGGGCCATCCTGGACCAGGCATCATATGAAAAAAAAACTTTAATTTCAGATTAATATGAGGGTACATATGATTAGATTACATTGTTCACATTTGTTAGGCAGAGTCCAAGTTGTGGTTGTGACCGTCACTCAGGAGATGTGCCACATTCTGCTTGTTAGGTGAGACAATCCCCTTCTCCCCTGCCCCCACTTGAGTTTAACTGTGTTTTTCTCTTGTGTGAGTATGTGAGTTTCATATTAGTATTGAGTACATTGGATTCTTGCTCTTCCATTCTTGTGGTATGTTTGTAAGAAAAATGTTCTTCAACTCCATCCAGGTTAATACAAACAATGTAAAGTCTCAATCTTGTTTGAGGCTGAATAGTATTCCATGTTATACATACTATATTATATACTATAATACTATTTATGTATCATAGTTTATTAATGTAAATATATAATCACAGTTTATTAATATATATATACCCTACAGTTTATCAATCCATTCATATGTATATAGATGGGTGCTTGGGTTAATTCCACATCTTGGTAATTGAGTATTGACCTGTTATAAACCTTCTAGTGCATATGCCCTTATGGTAAAATGGTTTTTAGTGCATATGTCCTTATGGTAAAATGATTTTTAGTGCTTATGTCCTTATGGTAAAATGATTTTTTTCTTCTGGGTAGATACCTAATAATGGGATTGCAGGAACCACATATGAAAGAATTCTGAGTATATTAGCTATAATTTTTCCCATTTTTTTCTTTTTTCATATCATAAAGCAACTGAACATAAAGTCTCCAGAAATGGAACACAAATTCAATAGTTCATAGAGAAAGGGTTTGAGGAAAAAGATGAGATCTAAGGGAGATAAGAGTGAGGACCAGGTGCAAGGTGGATTCTATAGAAGGAATTCAACACATCAAGAAGCTTTCTGAAGGTTATAAAATCACTGTAAGACAGAATAGGTTTCCTTATTATGTGGCAAACTCCCTATCGCCTGAAACATGTGAGACGGGGCAGCCCTTGCCAGGGATGCCGTGAGATCATCCCCACATGACTGTGCAATGTGGGCTCTGCAGGCCGGGAAAGGGGGGCTCCCTTAGCCGCCTGGCTCACAGAAAGATGCTGCGCGTGCTTGGATGAGCACAGCTATGCAAACAGCTATGCAAACCGGGAGGTGTTAAACCATTATTCCAGAGAGCATGTCAATTCCGAATAGCACAGGGACCCTGGAGATTAGCAACTAATAAATAAAGCATTTCTTCTGTTGTTGGTAGCGGCTGTCCCTGTTCATTAACTCGCTATTTCTGGCCAGCCACGGGGGATTCTGGGAGGCAGGATGCCTTTGGGTATTCACACTGCTGAGCAGAGCCATGAAACAGCTTGAAGCATGCTGCCTGCACTCCCCCGAGGGAAAACCCAGAGTCCTTTCCTTTTCACCATCTGCAACACCTTACTTGTCCTCTGTCTCCTGATTGGTATGGCAAACACAGCACACAGAATCTATGAGCATGTTCACACCCCCACTGTCAATAGGGAGTCATTTGCAAAAGACTTAGACCCAAACACTGGAAAGATATGGCCTTCTTGTTAAGCTATTCATTTTATATTTCCAAAGTCCTATTGCAGAAGGCCATTCCTTTACATTGGTTTTACTTGAAATTTTAACATCGGAGGCTTTTTTTTCCTCCTCAGGAAGCAAAATAGTCTGTTTTTTTTTTTCTTTTTCTTTTTCTTTTTTTTTTTTACTGCAATTATTTTCATTTTGCTACAGGAAAATGACTGAACTCTGGACATGTGAAGAAAGCTCATAATCACTTCGCCAATGGCCATTTGCGCACTAGCCCCCACCTGCCAGGGTGCAATGACGTCACAGGTTACAGACCAGCCAGTCATCCTGGGGTCTCTCCCCACCCTTAAGCCCCTGGCCTCTCCGCAGCCATTTGCGGGTGGATCCCTCCTCCTAGAGACTCTCTCTCATACCACACTGAACTATTCTGATTTTTTTCTTATATCTCTGTTTTTATGCCTCTTTGGGTTTTTCTGTTTCAAATTCTCTTTTCTTCTAAATATCATTTCTTTTCTCTTTCCATATTCCCTCCACTAGTCTTTCTCCCCTCGTTGAAAGTTACTCTCAGAACCGTATCTTCATCCCTGACCTCTCTCCTGAGCTTCACACCTGTCTCTCTGCTGCCTGAAGAAGATTGCCACCTGAATATCCCACTGACCTTACAATCACCACAGCCCTTTAACTGGTCACTGGTCGTATAATGGTCCTGGGTCACTTCCTGCCAGGGTTTCTTCAAGACCAAAACAAAGACGCTTGCCCAAGTTGTCTCCAAGGCTCTTCCTAACGACAGTGATTTTTTTAAATTATTTTTTATTAGATCATAACTTTGTACATTGAAGCATTTATGGGGTTCAGGGTACTGCTTTGATATGTGTGAAATGCTTACATTGAACTAAGTAACACATCCATCACAATTATTCTCAATTCTTAATAGTTTTGAACTGTACCATTGCATCATGCACATTAGGTGAGGTCCCCCCAAATACCCTCTCTCCTTCCATATACCCGCTCCCCTCCCCTCTCTTTCCTCTTCCCTTCTACTTTCTGGACTATAGTGATTTTTGTTGGATATTGAACTCATCCTCTTCTCCCATAAATGAGCTCTCCTGATTGTCTTCCCTTTTGCATGGCTTCTCCCAATCACCCAATCACAGCCAGGCTCAAAACCTCAAAGATCTCAAGGCAAAGTCAAAAAACAACGAAACAGACCAAGTCCTGCCTCCAGTTCAGGCTCTTTTCCCCTGACCCACCTCAGTATTTCTCAGTCTGCCTGAAGCTTCATCTTCTCTCGGACACATGATCCTCCACACTCTCCATATTGAGCTGATCCACTCGGTTTCCTAAATTTTAACACTTTTCATCCTCCTCAAATACCTCCCTTCACTCCCAAATTCCTCTGCTTGTTGAAATCACACCCACTTTTCAAGGCCTTTTGCAAAATGAAAATAAGCCATGTCTTTTTTTTTTTTTTTAATGTCAGAAGATCACACGGATACATATGTTACGGTTACATGAATTGCCTTTGTACAATTTGAGTCAAAGTTGTAAGTGGGCTCATCACCTAGATAGTGTAGGTGCGAATTTACCCCTCTCCTCTTATCCCCTCCCACCTGCTTGCTTTACACTGAGTTTAACTAAGTGCACATGGGTGTCATTCCATTTTAATAGTGAGTCCATGTGCTGTTTGTTTTCCCATTCTTGTACTACTTTGCTTAGAAGAATGGTTCTATCCAGGTTGTTACAAAAGTTACTAATTCAGTTCTGGATAGAACTAAATCAGTTCTATGCAGGTTGTTACAAAAGTGACACATTCACCATTTTTAATGACTAGGGAGTACCGCAGGATATACATATAGCACATGGTATTAATCCCCTCCTGGGCACACTGATGGACACCTGGGTTAATTCCACATCTTCACAATTGTGAGTTTTGTGCAGCACGGTTCACAAAAGTAAGCCATTTCTGATCCTCACCAACCACAATTGTCTCTTGGAAGTCTTTTGGATACACTTTGCCAGTGGTCCTCAACTTGGCACACAGGAATCCCTGGAAGGCCCTCCTAAGATCTCTAGCCCCAGGCTATACCCCATAACAGTGAAATCAGAACCACTAAGGAGGAACCCTGGTGCTGGTGTTTTAAAGCTCCCCAGGTGATCTCAACCTGCAGACAAGGTGATAGGTACTGCGTCTTGCCATTTATACTTTCTGCCACACTGTATTGGTCTTATGCCCAGGACTAAACTTGAAACTCCTTGAGGGGACAGACCGTCGTATCAGGTCTGCTTCTCCCTCCAAAGTTCACAGTGAATCAGAGATGCAATAAATGTTGTTGGATTGAATTTGGAATCTTAAACCTAACCATAAACTTCAGTTTTCAATCTTGCAAATAATTTTCAGATAGGGATAACATTAGTGGAAGATTAATTTGGATTAAAAAAAGAAACAGAGTTCTACCTACCATTACCAAAAAGATCCTAATTCGACTTTGAAATCAGACTATTTCTCATTAAAGACCAACAACCTGCAAACACATGTCCTTTGCTTGTACTCTGATATTTTTGAAATCGTCACATATAAAATGAGCAATCTTTGATTCTTTGAGAACCAGCCACAAAAAGTGACTGTGTACATACTTTATTTTCTAACTGAAACAAGCAAAAGTGGTCAGAGATGTAATAGCCATCAGCTGTGCCTAGTTTCTGATGAAAAAGGTCCCACAATAGGGTGGCGCCCATAGCTCAGTGGTTAGGGTGCCAGCCACATAAACCGAGGCTGGTGGTTTGAACTAGGCCTGGGCCAGCTAAATCAACAATGACAACTGCAGCAACAATAACAAAAAATAGCCAGGTGTTGTGGGAGGTGCCTGCAGTCCTAGCTACTTGGGAGGCTGAGGCAAGAGAATAGATTAAGTCCAATAGTTTGAGGTTGCTGTGAGCTGTGACGCCACAGCGCTCTCCCGAATGTGACATAGTGAGACTCTGTCTCAAAAAAAAAGAAAGTCCCATAATAAAACTGCAATGTGAACTTGACATAGGCACCTGACCTCCTTTCAGGAACTGCAGAAATAAAATGAGAAATGAGACAAGGAGGTCCTGCAGTCTTTCAGATGGTGACAGTTGCTAAGGAAACTGCTTTCCTAGCTCCAACCTGGCCGGACAGCCCACTTCATGCATTCTTCTCAGCTTTTGAAAATATCAAAGAGGGAAAGAAGATAGAGAATACAAGTCAGGGTGGTGTTGGTGCAAACAGATCCTCACACAGTTTCTCTGTGCTATGGCGCTGCTCTTTCAGTCACCTAGAATATTTGCCACCTGGCAAAACCCTCTTGGGACTAAAATTATAGAATTAGCCAATAGGGTAAACAAAACAATAGGAAGCCCTATTTGACATGCAGCAGTAGCTAAAAACTGCTTCCTCACCCCAACTGGGCTCTTTCTTTCCCGCTGTGAAAGTGGGAGGCAACTCTTAACGCAGCAGGAGAATTGCCTCAGCGCTCTCCTGCCCCACATCTGGGGGGCAAGTGCTCCGAGTTCCTCAGTTCTCAGCGCTCCGAGTCAGCACCTGTGAACCCGAATGGCGCACGTGGGAAGGCGCAGGCTGGGAACTCCGAAGCCTCCAAGTCAAGCGAGGGGAATGGGCTGGTTATGGGAAACAGAGACGTCAAAGCTAAGGAAGCCCACGGCCCTGATTCGAGGACCTCCCAGAGGAGGTGGAAACAGAAGAAAGCGCACAGGTCCATGTAAGGAAGATGCCGCTTCACTCACAGCCAATGAAATAGTACAATGTCTCCAGCATCTGCTGAGGAGGTGTTACGCTGGGGCAGTCATTATCAGATCGACTTTGGAAAGGCATTTAGCAATAAATATTGCTGTATTTCCCATGCAAAGATGGTACCATTTTCCTTCTTCCTCCATTTTCCATCAAACCCTTTTTTGTTTGTTTGTTTTGGATTTCAGTGAGAATAACCTATTACCTTTTCCAGCTCTGCTTACTTTTATAAATAAAAGTTCTCTATATAATAGCCTGGTAATACTGTTCAGATAGAAGAAGAGAAAGTCAGTAGCTATGAGAAAAGGAGGCCAGAAGGCTTTTCACTGCTCTCTGTTTGTACCTTCTGAATTTTAAAAAATGTAGCTATTTTAAAATAAATAAATAACATAACCCAACTATAGCACAAGAATATGGGGAAAGGGGCAAGGGAGAGGAGGGGAGAGGGGAAGTTGGGTGGAGGGAGGGTAATTGGTGGGGCCACGCCTATGGTGCATCTTAGAAGGGTACAGGCGAAACTTACTAAATGCAGAATACAAATGTCTTCATACAATAACTAAGAAAATGCCCTAAAGGCTATGTTAAACAGTTTGATGAAAACATTTCAGATCGTATATGAAACTAGCACATTGTACGCCTTGATTGCACTAATGTACACAGCTATGATTTAATAAAAATAAATAAATAAATGAATAAATAAATAAATAAATAACATTTGAAAATAAAATTAAACAGTGCATATTTGGGCCAAAATGTTCAAACTAAACTAGGGATACTTTTTAGGATATCTTAGAGGAAATATACATCCACGTTTCCCAACTGTGTAAGATTTCCAAAGAATCTAGACCTGTGGTCATGTGGTTATTGATCCTATGAAAGGCAATTTAAAAATATTTTTATTATATATTATGTAATATACAATTGATATACAGCGTATACTTGTAAAATGTGGAATCCTACTATGTTAGGCAACATAGCTTAATAAGTTCTTTTGATTCAAAGTCCTAGGATGTGGAATATTACAAATCAGCCAGTGACAATGTCCTAAGATCTAAAGATAGTTGGGGTTTTCCCAATCCTTGAGTCAAAAAAGCGTCTCTCCTCGTGGCCTCGACAGTGTGCTGTGTGAGGTGAGTGAACTTGCTGTGGTCAGAAACGCTGAACTGGCGGACCTAATTGTGAGTAGATAAGTCTGACTGAGTTTACCCAAGTTTTTCCACTTTCTCAGCTAAAAACCAGGAAGCACAGTATGGGCATGGTTGTGTAAAAAGACTAATTAATGACCAAGGGGATTTTCTCAGATAAAATCTATCCAAACATTAATTATATTTGTTTTGTCTTAATGTTACAGGTGAGTGAAAAGATGCAGCGTGTTTTCTCAGATTTGTGTCTCCTGCCAAGGGAGTTTTCCGTAGACATCACAGCCACAGGCCAGTATCGTCTGCTAAGCTCCAAGATTACCATGGCAGTCACATAGAACCGTGAGAGCATTCTTAAGACTTCTGGAATCCTGCTCCACAAAATCATTAGGTTCCAAAGGATTTCCTGTCTCTAAAAAGCACGACAGTAAAATCCACAAGAAATCCATTTGAATGCAGTATTAAGTACATACCATAATCTGGCTTAAACTCCGAGTCCGGCTGCTCTGACTCTTATCTAGACACAGCAGAAATGATGTAAGAGCATGGAGCAGGTGAGGAGAGGGGTCAAGTGCTTCTCCACAGAGGGCAGGGGTCCTCAGCCCTCCCCGCACACCAGAACCAGGCAGAGCACACATAACAAATACCCACGCCTGGGACCCACCCCAGAGCGCTTCTATCAAAATCTCTAAGTATGAGGTCCTGGTGCTTCTCAGGCTGGGAATCACTGGTTTATATGAAGAATAATTTGAAAACTGTGATTAGTTCCAAGGTAAAATTATTTCTAAGTGCAAAGGTCACCTTATTAGTTGTTGGACTGTAGTTCCAAGGAAGGTGAGGATGGTGTGTGTTACAAAACAGGGTGTTTCCTTGCTGGGTTTTTTTGTTGTTGTTGTTTGTTTGTTTGTTTGAACAAAATTGCCTTAGCAAATAAAAACTTGGGGATAACCTAGGCACGGAAAAGCATACATCAAAGAAATCAATGATGCGGCTTCCCACTAGGGAACGCTTTTCTGGCATGGATGCCAACTACTCGGCCTGCTGGAAGAATGCAAATTGCCACATCGAACCTTGGCCAACCCTTCTAGAGCTGGCTGAAAGATTCTACTCCTTGGGCCATGAGCATTCTCTGTTCCCCACAGCACCAGTTGGCAAGGACTTGGCTCACACAACACTGTTGCTCTCTCCCAGGTCTCATGACCAGGAGCTTTTTGGGCACTCCCAGCAAAACCTCTCCTAGAAGGCCTCCCAGTGTCCAGAATGCACGCATGTCAGCTCTCCATAAACACATGCGTTTGGGCAGGTGAAAGAGCTCCCTTCATATTTCCTTTGAGGATGCAATTTAGAGCACTGACGGCACCGCTTCTCAAGATCAAGTGCAGTAAAGCACTGACTGCAGGCAGGGCCAGAATGACCTATGAACGGAGGCACGTGCAGCTTATGTGTCGCTTCCACCTAGCCTGAAAGTCATACGGCATCGTTGGTCTGAGGAAAAGAAGGTGGGAGGAGAGCCGAGGAATGTCTTCATTTCCTTTCCTGTCACTAAGCCCTGCCTAGCCTGGGCTTTGTCAGCTCCAGGCAGGCTCCCATCTCCGATGCGAAGCCAGGCTGCTTTGATTTCGCTTCGTTTGGGATCTAGCTCAACCTTGTTATATGCCAAATACCCTCCAGGGTGTCCTACTTTTGGGGATCTTCTCCTGTGTCAGAGCTCCCGTGGCTCTATCTTTCTGTCCTTTAGGAGAAGAGCACCCCACACCCACACCCACCCTTCCCGGGGAAAGAGCTCCAAGGCTGGTTTGCCTGCTATTTTCAAATGCTGGGCAAAAAGCATTTTGCAATCTCAAGTGAAAATTAGGAAAATGTGAACTACTGTCACGGCCATGATACCAGCCAGGCTCACAAATAAATGGGGCATGCTCTGCATATGATTTGAAGGTAAAAGACCGATTCAAAAATCATGTGAAAAGTGAGCTAGAAAAAAAATTCTCCTCTCTCTGCTCTTGCTGAGATTTTTCTTGGTTCCTTTCTGCCCTTTCTATTCAAAGCCAACTTACTTCCACTTCTAGTGATTTCTCAAGTCTGCAAAACCAGTGGAAATGGAGGTTTGTTTTGAGAAACTAAAAATATTTCACTTCATATAAGCTCCAGAAGGAATTTCATGGGCTTTGGAGTTACACAGACTTGGGTGAGACTCTTGATCTGCTACAGAGTAAACTTGTACCTTGAGCAATTCTCTTAATCTCTGTGGGCTTCAACCTCCCCCCCCCCTTAGTAAAAGAAGAACAATATCTCAGGGGATAGGATGAGTAAAAAATGAAATAACACAACATTATTGGTGTTCGCTAAATAATGCCTTTAATGATGCAAATTGGTTAAGAATAAGGGTGATCTATTTCCAAGTCCATCTTTTGAACTTACTGGTTGTATAACTGGAGCAAGTGATTTAACCTCTCTACAACCCGGTTTTTTCAAATAGTAAACAGGAGCTAAAAATGTAGCTCTCGGTATATGGTACATTCTAACTGCTTGAAAGACATCATTTTAGATAAGTGGATAATTTTATTTTTTGTGTTTGTAATTTTTAATGGGGGAGATATCTATACACAGGTAAGAGTATATACCAAAGAATGGAGCTTTAGTAGATAAAAGTGCTCTGTAAATTCTGTGCTCTAGTGAGATTCAGTGAAAATAGTTTTGAGCCATCGGACCAAAGTTCAAATCCCAGTACTGCTTCTTACTAGCTGGGTGGCTTAAAGTAAGTTGGTTGACCTTTAGTGCCAATTTCCTGATCTGAGAAATGGGACGAGGTGAGTGCATCCTTCATAGTACCCAGAGGATATAAAATAGTCTGACCTCCATGTCACTTTCCACCAGCAGAGTTTGAGAGCCACAGCTCTACAGCCTCAGAATCTAAAATTTTGCCCATGTGTATAAAAAGGCATCTCACGATAACTTTAATTTTTATTTTCTTGACTACTAAAGAGATTGAACACCTTGTTGTGTTTATTGGCCATTCTTAGTCCCTCTGCTCTAAAAGGTATGCAATTCTAAACCACTTCCAGATTTATAGATAATTACAATTTTTTGTCTATTAGCACATGTGTAACTCTGTTTCAAAATATGTGCTTTACTGGTACATGGGAAATTTACTAAAGAACAAGCTTATTTCTCCACATATACTAAATGTTTATGTTTAGATATCAAGTTCATTTTTATATGGACTGTTTGTTTTCAGTGTTTGAATCAAAGACAACTTCGTATGAGTCAGTAAGATACGACCACGAAAATGTGTCTGTCCCCAAGTGTAACTATGTCCTATCACCCTACACAAGGTAATCAGACATTCCATTACGGATTAGAACTTTGTTAGGTGAGGCTATTAGGAGGAAAAAGTCAGCAAGAGAGAAGTTCCCATTGTGATTGAGAATTGTGGTGGACCAGAGGGAAGCCTGTCTTGTTCCGATAGACTGGAGCCCAGGGACAGAGGTGCGCAGAGGGGGGAGAAGGAGCCACAGAGAAGGACTATGTGCCAACTAGGAGATTGAGACCAGAGTGCCACAGGGGTGCAGCCTGGTCAGGTCACACCTGAGACCAAGTCTAATCCCATAGCCTTCTGTTAGTGGAGATGACAAACGTGATCCAACTTTGCCCCTAAGCAGCCCCATCTAACCCATGAGGGAGCATGCTCAAGGCATAAGAGACTCTGGTCCTGGGAACAGAAGCAGGAGACTGGGGAACAGCTGGTAGCAATCACTGCTTTTCTTATATTTACTTGTCTGGTGTTAAGAGTTTGCAGTTTGGTGAATAAACATGGACAAACGAGGTAAAAGTTTGCAACATTATGCAACACCCAGGTACAAGAATGAATTTTGTGGGACCTTATGTAACTTTAGGAAGCCACAAAGCAGGAATGTTATGTTACTATTTTTCAGGCGTGAACTGAGAATGAAGCTCTGAGGCTCTCCCTGGTTCAATGAGTGACGGTCACTGAATTCACCCAACCCTTTTGCTCTCTACCACATGCCCTTGGCTGCCCACGAAGCATGTACACACACACACCAAACACACACCCCTTTCAGCAGCAACCTACAAATCACATCAAATCAGATGTCACCTACTTTGCCTTTCCTACTAGGCGGATCATCTTCACAACCTGCACTCTCCCACTGTAACCCATTAGACCCACGTGCGGCTGACAGAACCTGCTCCAATGCTGGTCATTATCTTGCTTCTTTTTCTCATTTTTGCTCTAATGCCAAGGTCCTGGGGGAGAGGGCGATCCAAAGTTATGATCAAATACTTCACTATTCAAAAATTAATGTAGTTCTAAAAGAAAGTTTACAGATTAAAAAATGGTATTATAGTATCCATATGCATATGAGCTATAAAAGTCAGAATTCTGTTAAAATTTTACCAATGGACATGATTAAGTGAATACAGTCTGTCTACATGGTAGACAACTTAAAACAATTACATTTAGAAAATTATTTAGTTGCATGGAGAAAAATTCACAAAATATTTTGAAAAAAGCATATTGCACACCAAAACGTACAGCAAACCCTCCAGTTTGGGGGAACAAACATATAAATGAAGAACAGCAAGATATACCCCAGAATATAAAAATAAAAAAAAAAAAGATTATTTCTGAGTAATGAACCTTAAGTGCTTTTTATTTTATCTTTATGCGTTTACACGTCCTCCCCCCCAAATCCTGCATAATTTACGTGCCTTAAATTTAGGATCAGAAAAGGAAACTATTACTAGAAAATAAAAGTCACACCAATACCAAGCGGGAAATAGGAATCCGAAATGGGAAAGAAATGATTTAAGAAAATCTCTGCCTGTAAGTCAAGATTCTCCAAACGGGATGGTTACCACCAGATTTTGCAAAGGCGGTAAGGTTGTTTTAATTACCGCTTTCCAGATCAAAATGCCCAGAAACTTCCATAGTTGTGCGAGTGGCCTCTGATTACGCTGCACAACAAGCCAAGTTCTTAGTTTCCCTGCTTATTTTCCAGGCAAGGCTGACCAGGATCTCTCGGGAAAGACATAACGACTTTATCCCCAAGTTCTCCTGAAAACTGAAATGCCACCGCAGCTCCTTTAGTTGTTCTTGTCTGCTTATTTGTTTATTTGTGAGGGTTGTACCACACAGACCCACACACAGACAGGAAACCATAACATAGCGACCTCACTGTTTGGAAGCTCTCCACGGACGCCGTGACGACATCTGTTTCTAATTGAAATGATTTATCAAAGTGCCCATCGGAGAAGCGAGTCAGCAAGTGCATGAATCTAGCACAAACACTTCCAGCTCTGAGCTTGGACACACACAGTCTGGTCTTTATAACGTCAAGAACACTTCGGTTAGCGGGCTGAGCCCGAGGAAATCAATTCTTATCTCGATCGCTGAGTCTCCGCCTCTGCATGGAATTAACGTTAGATAGGATTGCGGGTTTGCGTCTCTGGCCATGAGAACGACGCTTCTCCTTCCCTCATTTATTCTTCCGATAACATAAGGGAAGGTCTTCGTGTGACAGGCGTTCCGCCCCCAGATCTCCTGGTTTTGAGCCTGCTCTGTCTGTCCCCACGGACAGGCTGCCTGAGCACTCCCGGGCCCCACCAGCCTTCCGGTAAGGCGCCCCAGTGCTCCTCGTGTCTGTCCCTTAGTTCACCAAGGTGGAAATGGGAGGGAAAGGGGTGCTCAGGAGAAAAGCACCCCAGAGTGCTATCATATACCATGACATATGGTAGTATGCGGTTTATAGAACACATTTGGTTTCTCAGATAAAATCACCTTATAAAGCACCACATTGCGGAGTGGTGGTATCTGAAAATGCCTTACTATTGTGTTTGGTTTTGCCTCTGTTCATTTGTTCTATGTCCTAGTATTGGTTAGGCCGCTAGGACCTACTGAAGGGCAAAAGCAAATACATGGTAAACAAAAAGACTTGGTTTTTGCACAGTGTCCAAGGAGCGAGGATTTTTCTTCGACAATGTAAAAACACTTCCCTGGTGTCTCCAGCAGGAGCAGGGGCCCATCTGCAAACACCGGTGCCCAGGACGCCACACCTCAAAGGACCCCTGGTGTTCAGATTTAAAATTTATGTTTACATGGATGGAGCTGGAACATAGTCTTCTTAGTAAAGCATCTCAAGAGTGGAAGACAAAGTATCCAATGTAGTCAGTACTATTATGAAACCACACTTTCACAGGAATGATAAAACACAACTATAGCCCAGAAGGAAGGAGGGAAGAGGAGAGTGAGAGGCAGGGAGGGGGCCCGGAGGAGGGAAGGTAGTGGGTGGGACCTCACCTGTCGTGCACAGTGCAGGGGTGCATGTCAAAACTAATAAGAGTAGAGTATAAATGTTTTAACGCAACAAATAAGTGGCTGAGGTGAAGGTTGTGTTGACCAGTTGGATGTAAACATTCCAAATTGTATGTAAAATCAGCACATAGTACCCCATAAATGCATTAATGTACACAGTTATGATTTAATTAAAAAGAGAAAGAAAGAAAGAAAGAAAGAAAGAAAGAAAGAAAGAAAGAAAGAAAGAAAGAAAGAAAGAAAGAAAGAAAGAAAGAAAGAGAAAGAAAGAAAGAAAGAAAAAGAAAATAAATCCTGGGGCCTCTGAATTCTTTATAACAGCACTGTGTCTGCCATACCTACTCCGAGTCACACCGCTGGCACCGCCAGTATTCTTCCTTATAAACAAGTGGGAAGTTGATTCCCATTCAAATGGCAACGGTAGCCTGGCACAGGGCACAGGAAGCTGCGTTCCCAGGATGTGTGAAACATGTAGCAGAGTGGCTTGTTAAGTTTGTCTCATTTTGTTAAATTTTTCTCTTTTGGGCAAATCCAACCCCAGCAGGCAATCCCAAGCTTTAATTTTAAGCCATCAGGACTGTTCTCGAATATTTCTCCAAATAAAAAGGACTGGACACAGGCACAGCTGCAGTATTCCTGTGGGTCCTAGACACCAGTCCCCATCCGCAGATGATTCGTGTCGTGCAACATGCAGAAAAATAGGAAACAGGAAACAAAAATGCATCGCCGCAGGACACAGTGACAGTCTTCACCACCTGTGATGGGTCACATTCGGGGTCAGCTGGATTAAGACAGATGTAGAGGACTGGTCAAGCAGCATTTGGGGGTGTGAGAGAATCAGGGGAGACTGGCGTGGGCTGCATGTTGGGACTCCAGGACTTACTCAGCCACACCCCTACCCTCAAGCCAGGTTCTCTGAGGCTTCCAGACTTGGGCAGAGCCATATTACCAGCACCCGTGGGTCTCCAGCTTGCAGAGGCCTTTCATGGAACTTCTCAGCCTCCATAATCACATGAGCCAATTCCCCTCACATTCCCTTCTCATCCATCTATCCACTATCTATCTGTCTGTCTATCTGTCTATCTATCTATCTATCTGCCATTGGCTCTATCTCTCCATAGAACTCTAATACATTGCAGCAGTGTTATTCACACTAGCCAAAAGACGGAAGCAACCTGTGTCATCATCAGATGAACGGATACACAAAATGTCTTATATAAATACCATTGAATATTATTCAGGCTTCAAAAGGCACATGGTACACCCTGGATGAACCTTGAGGACCTATGCTAAGCCAGTACCCAAGGGCCAAATAGTGGATGATTCCACCGATATAAGATACCCAGAGTCATTACATTTACAGAGACAGAAAGAAGAATGATGATTGCCAGGGGCTGGAGGGAGAAGGGAATGGGGGAGGATTAATGGATAAAGATTTTCAGTTCCGAAAAACTGAAAAAGTTCTAGAGATGGATGTGATGAAGTTTGCACCGCAACGTGAATGTACTGAGTGGCACAGAATTGCATATTTAAAAATAGTTAATATGCTAAATTGCATGTCTCTTTTGCCACAATTTTGTAAAAGCTTAGTATGCATAGGACATCTTTATCCAAAGGTTAGAGTAATAAAGTCATTGACCCCAAAGATTTCTCTCAACAGTAATTAGGAATTGAGCTGGCCATCATGATGGATGTCCACCCATCATCTGCCTAACTCATTCAATGAGCGTGAGGGGTTGTAGAATGACTGTCAGGGGAGAAGGACAAAGTCTCTCTTTCTCCTGCAAACCTGAAGCCTTCTCATGCATATGAAAGCTGAATCTCTGATCTTCCCTGGCATCCACTGGCACTCTCATGAGCTTATCATCTCAGGCCACAGTGGGCGCCCACAGGACACAAACTACCGGTTGAGTTACAAAGAGATGTAGAACACAGCCCCCGCCTTCTAAGTTATAGCACAGGACTTGAAACACAAGTGCAAAGATAAAGACCAATAAAAGACAGTATTGGGCCAATATGGCAACAATGACAACCAAGCAAATAAGAATTTGGAAAAATAGGGGGGGGGAAGCTAAGTAAAATCTCCAAGGTTATCGTACAAGATTACAGACATTACATCTATTCTTTTTTTTTTTTCTTTTGAGACAGAATCTTATTATGTTGTCCTCAGTAGAGTGCCGTGGCATCACAGCTCACAACAACCTCAAACTCTTGGGCCCAAGGGATTCTCTTGTCTCAGACTCCTAACTAGCTGGGACAACAGGCACTCGCCACAACGCCTGGCTATTTTTTTGTTGCAGTTGTCATTGTTGTTTAGCTGGCCCAGGTAGGCCTCGAACCCGCCAACCTAGGTTTATGTGGCCGATGCCGTAACCACTGTGCTACGGGCGCCGAGCCAATTCCTGCACTAATATCTATATTTAATTCCTTGTAGGAACCGGACGAGGTAGTTGTCACTGCTGTGAGGCTGTATAACTGTGTAAGACAATCATTCAGTAAGAAAGCCAAGTTCTCATTGAAGTTAGTCCAATTCTGCAGCCTGTGCCCCTCGCCCTCCTTCTCTCTTGAATGTGTAGTACCATACTCTGTATCTGATTTCTTTACTGTACACTTTAAGTCTGACTTTGAATTGTGCCATTGGACTACACAAAAATGTAAAATATTTGGCAGTCATAACTCCTGGGCGTATAAAATCTGGCAAGCATCGACAGCAAATGGTATTTAGACTTGGATACTTAGAGTCACATATACACAAAAGACGAAAAAGGAAATCCCAGGTTGTGATTTTTGCAGCACAGAATGACGATTAGCATTCCAGGAATCAGGCGTGCATGGCATCACGGATGTCCGATAGCTTCAGCACACACTGATAAGAAACTGCTTTTAATACCTAATTCCACATTAAGGATCGTCCTTTGGACTCTAGGAGAAAAGGCAGGTATTATAACATCTTTATAATGACATCGATTTATAATACCACAGAGAGAGAACCTAAGATTTGAAAGTCTGAATACTGACATTAAAAGGTGCTTGGGGGGCACAAGTGAAAATTACTAAATGTAGAATATAGATGTCTTCATATAGCGATTAAAAGGCCATGAAGGCTATGTTAAATAGCTCAATGAAAATATTTCAGATTGTATATAAAGTCAGCACATTGTGCCCCATGATTGCACCAATGTACACAATTATGATTTAATAAAAATTAAAAAAAAAAAAAAAGGTGCTTGGGGACTGGCCTCTTGTTTTCAAAGACCCAATCCAAGGTCCTCAGCTCACCCACCACTAAAAGTTCGTCTTCTTCCACAGACTGCGCTTTTAACATGATACCATAACAATGATCGCTAGAATATGCTCTTTTGGCCATTTTCTGTAACAGGGAGCATCCGCTTGTGCTGATTCATCCACAGACTTTCCGGCCAGATGCCCCGTTGGCAAAGCCCTGGAGCCCTGCCTTCATTAGTTCTCTGCTCCAGCCATCCAGGGAAATTCTTTCCTCTTCTCTCTCCTGACCTGCCGGTTGCAAACACAATTCTACGCAAGGAATAAGCAAACCTTCCAGAATGGATAAGCCAGGCTGCACCAGGAATACGTGGGAAGTGTCTGCGGGGCTGGAGGCTGGACCTGAGAGGGGGCAGGGCCAAGGTACAAAAGCCAAAGTCACCAGAGGAAGAAAGGAAAGAAGGGAAACGTCTGCTGCTGGGAAGAAACCACCTGTATCTTGTCTCAGAATCCTCAAATGTCTTTCAACTACTTTGTTCGGTGGTTTTATGGCGACAGGACTCAAAGATGAATTTTTAGCCTCTCTGTTATGTGAAAAAAGAGAGAAGTAATACGCTGTGTGTGTATGCATTTTTGTGTGTGTGTTTTTAATCGAGAATTCCATGTTTTAGCCCCCAAAGATTTCAAAGTCGCCCAATGATTGGGGGAAAAACATGAAGAGTAACTTATTGTTCTTTTAATGAGTTTGCTTTGGGGCAACAAAGACACAAATTGGTTGGAGCTTGGCAAAGAGAAAGGAAATGCGCTTTCCCGGAGTACTCACCGTTCACTTAAGGGAGGGTATTAAATTCTCCCCGACACCTTTCAAGTTAGTATGACTTCTATTTCATGGCTGTGGAAACTGAACCCCAGAGAAGTTAACTTACCCAATAATCCATGGAAAATAAGTGGCAGGGATAATTCAAATCCAAATGTTTGTACCTTTACCTAGCAGGGAAAGGCTAGCTGTGTCAGAAGGGTAAGAAACCCAGAAAAGATGTAGCCTATCAGCCAACACCCAAGTTAACCATGCATGCTTATTCTTAATATGTCTTTGACAGTGTTACTGGTATTCAATTAAAGCACTCCGTGGAGATCTGGACATGACAATGATTATGATTATGATATCCTAGGACATGTGAAATCCCTATAAGATTCAGAACTCAATGAAAAAAATAAAGCTTACAAGAGGGACTCTACCTAACAAAATCAAAATATTTTGATCTGGTTGTTTGCACCCTCACATTAACCTGAAATAAATTTATTTTTCAAAACAAGCAAAAAAGAGCCTATTGATTTATTAAAGAATCTGTATTTAATTTTTCATGGGAATTTATATTCAGTATCCTGCTCTTTTATGCTTAGTTGCTTAATAAAGAGATTATTTTTAGAAACTATATCAAGAGGAAATATGATAATCTGTTAGTAAACAGTCCTCAAAAGTTGGTCAGTCTATAAACTTAGCACCTACAAGCTATGTGAGCTTAAGCCAGCACCTCCAAGTCAATGTCTACATGTCTTGATTACGGGGAATATCAGCAGGCAAAAATAAACTCTCTCTAAGGACAGTAGATAGGAAGAGAGAAACTTAGGAAGTAACAGTACATGAAGGATCAAAGATGGTCATGAGTTTTGTGTTTTGCTTTGCTTTGTTTACATTCTTCCTTTTAAGAGTTGGGCTTCTGCCGACTCTTGGGTTAGATTTCTTTAAATCTGGATGAGCTCTGTGACTACGTGACCAATGGATACTGGCAGGAGTAACTTTTTCTGGACTCAGGCCTTAAAAAGACTGACAGTTTCTTGGAACTCAGCCACCAGGCCATGAGGAAGCCCAAGTAGCCCCGTGGAGAGGCTCAAGGAGGGAGGAAATGAAGCCCCAGCCATAATCACAGCTCAACTCCCAAATGACGACCAGTAGCAAATACCTGAGTGAGCCACCTTGCAGGTGGCTCCTTCACCTTCTCAGCGGATGCACAGATCTGTGTGGAGCACAGATAAACTCTCCCCACTGAGACCTGTCCAAATGGCAGCTGCTTCAAGCCACTCAATTTCAGTGAGAATTATGCAGGTAACACAGCAATAGATAGCAAAACACATTCCATTGCTTCCTTGCATAGACTTGGAAATGACACAGTTATTTGTTTTTATTAGTTTGTCATCTCTCTCTCCTTCTAGCTGCAGATGACAAGAACTCTATCTGTTTCATTCGTCTCTCTCTACCCAGCACCAAGCAGTGTCTTGCCCAGGAGAGGTGCTCAATGAAATATGTGACAATGGAATAAATAAATGAGAACAGCATCATACTCGTAGATGCTGTGCTCTTTCCTTTCTCCCTAACTTAAGATCCCAAACCAGAAATTAGAATGATTTTAAGCAAAGGCCAATATGCTGAGGTTTCCAAAACACAAAAGAATGACAGCTAGAAAAGATCAAGAACTCAGCCGATATTAGACTCCACTCAGTATGAAAAGAGGACTTTGGTCCGATGTTACCTGCCCCTGTGCACTGCCAGGGTGGCAGCAGCTAGCACCATCCACCAGACACCGGAATATGGCTGTGGTCAGATCTCTGACACTGGGGACACACATGATAAAGGCACATCACCTCTACGTTGGACTGTCTCCAGGTTAAATAGCTTCTGTTCCCTCAGTTATTCCTCAACTAAAAAAAACAACAGCAGCAAGAGCGAAAATAGCACAGTACTAGGTCCTTGGACAAATTATTTCCTCTTCTCTGACTTCATGTTCAAGGTGCATGACATAGCTATGTCAAAAAGTCCTCTTGAATCTGACTTTTCTGTTTTCCAAGTGAAGCAATACTTGTGGAAAGTCTTTTTAGCTGTAGAACACAATTTTATT
Source organism: Arctocebus calabarensis (assembly GCA_963573935.1). Taxonomy (NCBI): domain Eukaryota; kingdom Metazoa; phylum Chordata; class Mammalia; order Primates; family Lorisidae; genus Arctocebus; species Arctocebus calabarensis. The sequence continues at coordinate 21,796 of CAUYON010060363.1, forward strand.
ATTAGTTATCGTCATCATTTTCATGATGATGGATGAGCTAAGATTTGTGAAAGACTTGGAACAGGGCTTGGCATGTAGTCAGTGCTGTATACACGATTGTGTAATAAACTAGAATGAGTGGGATTGTTATGTGTCCCCTTACAGCAGTCCGTAGCCCCAACTAATCCTGCCTGCCTTTCTGACCTGATCATGTCATGCTACGGTCATCCTGTTCATGCCTTCCAGGCACCTTGGCTCTCTTCCTGCTGTCTAAGCCTGGGGTCCCCAACCCTTGGGCTGCGTACTAGTCTGGTCCTTGCCCTCTTAGGAACAGTAAGTAGGAGGTGAGTGGCAGGGGACCCGGTAAAGCTTCATCTCTATTCACAGCTGCTCCCATTTCTCCCACCACCACCTGAGCTCTACCTCTTGTCCCATCCCTTCTCGCAACCTCCCAACCCCTGTAAAATTATTCTCCTGGATTCCTCTATGCTTTCCTGTTATTCATCCTTCAGATCTAACCTCTTCTGAGAGGCTTTCCTCCATCACCCTAAATAAGTACACTACTCCTGCCCCCACCCCTAAGTCGCTTTTAAATGCATCATCCCACTTTGTTTTCCATAAGATTTATTCCTGTGCACAATGTTATATTTCTGTACTACTTGGCTGCCTCTTCCCCTGCTTAGAACTTAAGCTTCCTGGGAACAGAGAACTTATCTGTCTTGTTTGTGACTAAATCCCCAGTGGCTAGGAAACTATCTGGCACTTAGTAGGTATTCATTAACTATCTGGTGAATTAATGAATGCAAGAGACCTCTCCAGTGATCTTTAGAAGTATATTGTCCAGTACTGAACTCAGTACACTGGACTCAGACCAAGACTCATTACAAACATTCTGAACAGCCTAAGATCAAATGAGCTACTTTGGCAACCACATTCTAATATTGACTCACATCGTGCTTTCCACTCAAATCCCTGAGCCTTTATTCTATTGTACATGCTACTTCTAGATGCAGTTTACCCTTTCTCTATTTACGCTCCTCTGCACCTGGCTGGTGCCTTTAACTTTTCCCTCTCCACCCAGGCCCAGGGCCATCACAACAGATAAAAAACAGTAGAACCCTCAGCACAGGAACTGCCTCAGGCTCTGCCTACAACCTGCCTCCCCCACCCTCTCCAAGTCTTCTCTTTCAGTAGATCTCCGGCAGGCTGGCTTTGTGGCCAGATTCTCCCTACTCCTCCAGCCTTGTTAGATATTGCCCAACTGTTGAATTGCCCTGTCAACTTTTAGTTCAGCATCTCCCCGAGACAACACTACCTTGCTTTCTATCCGCGAGCGCAGCCTTCAAAACCCAACTCTCCCTAGTCTGGGAAACAAGAACAAATAGTATTGAGGAAGGTGAGTGTGTGAAATCCAAGCCCTAACACTCACATTTATCCTTGCTGAAACCTATCTTGTTAGATTTCATCCACTGATCCATAGTTCTAAATTTGTATTCTTTCAGTGTCTTCGCTAAACTCATCCTGCTTCACAAAAGCAACAAAGGTAATCAGTGTGTCATGAATAATCTCATCCAAGTCACTGTTAACAAATAATGAACAGCACAGATTAAAAACAAACCTTCTGCAAAGATCATCTAGGTTGAAAATGACCTATCAACCGACAATCTATAGGAACTGGTGGTTCATCAGTTGACCAGACTGCCTAGACACAGGGTGATCTAATCCACAGGCTTCCTCAAATTCATGACAAAATGGGATAATTGCCTTGCTGAAATTCAGTAGTTTGTTTGCCCGTGTAGGTCTTATACCATGCTTGCAGGCAGTGCACAGAACTGGAAATATAGTACTGCTATGAGCATTAACTTTACCCCCTCTACCACCAGGAAAGAAAGAGGCCAGCAACTGAGGTTCAAATGGTGTGTCTTGAGCCATCTAGCCTAAGAGGGGTCCCTGGCTACACCTGGAGGCAATTACTGCCCCTCCCAGTCTCGATGGGCTCTCTCCCACCTCCCAGAGAACCGCAGAGCGTCCAGATGGACTCCCCTGCCTGCCCTGGTTGGATGTCTTGAGGAGGACAGATTGATCACATACGCACATGGCTGCAGTTCAAAGCAGAGAGTTAAGAGGCAAGACGCCTGAGGGAGAGGATGTCTTTCTGCCAGAGCAAGAACACAAGACAGCTATAAATTCAGACTGCAGAGTCCAGACCCAGAAAGGCAGCCGCAGTGGAGCAGGAATGGGGAAGCCCTTCGGGGAAGTCAGCGATACCTTTAGAGAACCTCTTGTGCTGTGAAGGAGGGAAAGAGAAAGACAGAGGTGACCTCCTCCAGAGGAGAGTGGAAAGGCAGCCTTCCATCCACGACCCTTTCTCTCACCCCCGACGTGGTCATTATCTCTGTGTCCCAAAGAGATGCACCAAGAAGCAAAAGGAGTGCGGGGAGGGGGCGGGGGAATAAAACTAATTATTAATCAGAATATGGCTGATTATTTTGGGGTTGACGTTTTCACTGGTTTTTATTTCCCCATGGACTAAATCTTACTAATAAGTGATTTAGATCTTTCTTAGCACAGATTTCAGCAGCCAAAAGAAAAGATTTGACAACCTACAAATGAATCTTGTTATTTAGGTGAGCAGTATGAAAAATATAGGCCAAGACGGTCAAAAATGATCAGGACCTATAATTTGTAGTTCAAATACATTTTGCCCCACTTTCTAAACTATATCCAACCTTTGCTCAACCTACAAAAGAGAAGAACTACTTATTCTCCAAATTCTTAGCAAAAAATAGCCATAGTATTTTATAGAAACAATCAATTTTCTTTACAAACTGAGAAAAAATAAACATGAACCTTTTACCCATATAAGCGTAGCAGAATCAAAGATGCCAAATACCAGAGGCACGAATCCAAGTCACTTTTTAAAAATACCAAGACAATTATACCTTGGTTCATTCATTCAAAAAGTATTTAATGGTCATTTACTATATGCAAAACCCTTCACTAAATACTCTGAGGAAGATTCCAACCCATATAAGAAATTATCTCTCTCTTCTCCAGAATTTCATATGTAACAATGAGAGAGTTGTATGTGACAGCACAATATTATCAAGTTTGTAGCTGTTATTAGTTATCTACTGCTATGTAGAAAATCACTGCAAGCTTGGCCACTAGTTTCTGTGGAGCAGGAATCTGGGCACAACTTAGCTGGGTTCTCTGATTGACAGTCTCTCTCAAAGCTGTCATCAAGGCATCAGAAAGGGTTGGGGTCTCATTTGAGAGGATTATTGATGAATGAATATGATTTTTTAACTCAGGTGGTCAGCAGGATTGAATTCTTTTTGAGTGGCTGGCCTGAGGGTCTCAGTTTATGGGTATTGGAAAATGCCTTCACAGCCTTGCCCCATGGGCTTCCCCAACAGCCAACTTCTTTCTTCAAGCCATCAGGAAGAGTCTCCTAGCAAGGCAGAAGTCCCTGGCTCTTATAATGTGATCACAGCTTCCCCTCAAGATTGAGATGGTCAACTCATTAGAAGCAAGAAAAGGGGTGAGGATTATCCAAGCAATAAACACCAGGAGACAGGGATTGTTAAAGGCCATCGCAGAAGCTACCTACCATGATGTTGAAATAAGACAAATAGGAAAACGTAAGTACTAAAACAGTGGCACGCATTCAAGTTTACACATTCTTTCCCTTGTTATAGGAAGTGTTTTAAAAACAGGAGGATTAGAAAGCCTTATAATATTTGCTGTCCCTGGTATAGGAAAGATAAGAATCACAATTATCCTAGAGTTTCCTTCATATGGAAAAGAAAATCGAAAGGAGGGGGGGCTTGAACAAGCCTTTACTGCACGCCACTCAAGGCCCCTACCCACAGAACTCAGAGACAGCTCTCTGTGCACTTGAACTCCTAAAGCATCAACCAGAGGTAAGAAAATGGAGGTGCTGCCTTGTATTGTCAGAAAAAGAAACTCTTGAAAACAAGACACATTCTCGAGTCATCAGGGAATAGCATTTATCTAGCTATCTCTTCTGTTCGAATGAATAACTGTCTCCCTGAGTACTACCTTTTCAAAATTTGTGTTCCAAAGCCAGCCTTTCAATTCATTTGCTGCTTCCTGTTGGTCTAGCTCATATGCAATGAATTAGGCAGGGCACGAGGCAGTGGCGAGGAGTCGGGTAGGTATGACAAGTCGCACACACAAGGAGCAAATGGACACCAGCGACACCTCCTCTGCCTTCCTAAGAGGGAAATGTAAAGGGAACATTCATTCCTCTCCCTTCTCCCCTAGCCAAGGGGAGCTATTAAGAAGAGTTCTGGGGCAGCGCCTGGTGCTCAAAGGAGCAGGGCGTCGGCCCCATATGCCATAGGTGGTGGGTTCAAATCCAGCCCCAGCCAAAAACTGAAAAAAGAAAAAAAGAAGAAGAAGAGTTCTGTGGGACACACAAACAGGGAATAAAATGTCACTGCTGTAACTTTGCCATGAACCACTCGTGTCAGGTCGCCACCCAGACATCTTACCCACATGTGAGAGGAGAAAGCCTCCATTGGTTCCTTTTCCTCTACCAGATTCTCCAAGGATGAAGGTTTTTAAATCATTGCACATTGTAAGTCTAAGTCATCTCTTCGCATCACAGAAATTAATACCAAGTGCAAGGGTGAGTGGCTGAGGAGCATGGAGGGAAAGCAATTCTCCGTGACCCATTTTAATGCTACTGAATGGAGGAACCTGAATCTGTTCTTGGTAATATTCCCATCAAGTGTTACATGCACTTTCTCCTGATTTCTTTCCTTTCTGTTCTCCCAATCTCTCGTCTTCCTTCTTTGTCTTTAGACAAAATACTCCTCTCCCCCAAAAGCACTAGTAGCTTGTAAAGGTTGCTGTCCAGAGTAACAGAGTAAGCTGATGTGTTCTTTTTTTTTTCCAGTTTTTGGCCGGGGCTGGGTTTGAACCCACCACCTCCTGCATATGGGGCCGGCGCCCTACTCCTTTGAGCCATAGGCGGCACCCGCTGATGTGTTCTTCAAGCTCTAGGGCCAAGTCAAGACACCCATATGTCTTGTTTCTTAGGCAATGATTCTACTGTGAGGCCAGAACTGAGAGCTTCTCCCATGCATGCCTCAATTTTCTTGCTATATTGGCTCCCCATATTTGAAAAATTAGAAAATCTTTGATTGAGGAATAGAAAAAGGAAGAATTTACAAAGTGTTTTACAAAGACATAACGGCAGTGTGTCTGTCTACCCTGAAAATGCTGGGTTCCGTTAAAATGCAGATTTCAAACATAGCGCACATTAACATCTTGTCAGGAGCTGTTTTATTTATTTATTTTTATTTTTTATTTATTTTTTATTTTTTTTGAAACAGAGTCTCACTTTTTCACCCCGGGTAGAGTGCGATGACACCATAGCTCACAGTAACTTCAAACTGCTGGGTTAGAGGGATCGTCTTGCCTCCCTAGTAGCTGGGACTACAGGTGCCTGTCATAATATCCAGTTAATTTTTCTATTTTTTGCTAGAGACAGGGTCTTTCTCTGGCTCAGGCTGGTCTCTGACTCCTGAGCTCAGGTGATCCACCCACCTCAACCTGCCAGGGTAGTAGGATTACAGGTGTGAGCCACAGCACCCGGCCTTTCAGGAGCTGTTTTAAATCCTGGTGTCCCGCCACACCCCAGAAAGTAGGTCTGAACTTCAAGTAGGGAGACCCGGGATGTTCCCCTGGGAAAGTTGCTAGAGAGACTTCTTCCTCTTCCTATGAGTCAGCCTCCCGTCACCAGACCACCCCAGGACATCACGAAGTGCTGCTGGTTGAGAACCATGTAGTTCAATTTCATTCTACAATCTAAGCAAGCAAGGCATTTTTGAACCGAAGTTATTTACTTGAACCCTGATGCTGGCAACTGTCTGTCCTTCAGTTCTGTGCACTTCATCAGACTTCTACGGCATTCAGTAGTAGTACGTTAGAAAACGAAGATACAAAAGTGGTCAAGACAGGCCCTGCCTTCCAGAACTACATGATGCAGAAAAGGGGACATGAAGAAATGCAGCGATCCTGTAATAGACAACAGACAGGGACTAAAGCAGTACAGAAGAGGGCATTGAGTTCAAGGTGGCAGCAATGGGGGAGAGGACAAGGAGAACAGGGGTAAACACAAAGCTTTCCGGGGCAGCTAAATGGAATTTCCACATTGGCCAGGGGCAGAGAGTTAGTGTCCCAGGCAGAGGGAGGAGCTGGAAGGAGGCAAGAGGTGCAAAAGCCCACGACGTACAAAACTCTAGTGTGAACTGGAAGGCGGGAGAGAATGAGTCTGGGGCCGGAAGAGGAGGCAAAGCCCAGTTAGATGCGAATGGCAACCCACACCCCAGGACTGGCCTTTGTCTGTTGGGAAGGAGCACACTGCACATTCAAGGAAGTCTTCGCAGTGATTCTGCAGTTTGAGGAGGGGACTCTGCAATACCTTGACTGAGTTTGAGGGTCATAAAGACTAACTCAAGGGAGACCCAGAGAGAAATTACAGGACCCAAGCAAGCTCATGGCTGCAGAAAGGGAGAATAGAGGGATGATCCGAGACCCTAGGGAGTAGGATTTGGAGACGGTCTCATTCTGTCCTGACTTTCAGGATTGAACAACAAGGTATGTGAACTGAAGAGGGGCAGATTTGAGGACCTTCAGTTCCAGAAAAAGAGGAGTCTATCTGTGCACCTTCTTGAAAGAATCTCCTAGTTGTAACATGTGACTGGTTTTCAGAGACACTCCAGGGTCTGGGACTCAGCTGCTTTTGTGGAGAGCTTGGCTGAAAGCCTCCGCAAGCCCATGGCTCTCACCCCGTACACCTGTTGGGTGGCTGCTGGAATTTCTGATTATGTTTTTGGATAACCACTTCTCTCGATCAGAACTCAGATGAGCCCAAGGAAATTCTTCTTTCAATGCCTGCTAGAATGTTGCTTTGCTTCCCATTCTCAACCTCAGAGTTTCAGGACCTACTGCTCCTTTTGACTCTCGTCCAAAGAGAAGTCTTGGACTCATTATGATCCCAAGCCCAGGTGACAAACAGGAGACCTTATGAGGCTCTAGATGGCATATGGGTCTATGTTATTTTTTCTATAGCAGTGCCTGGTGACTCTGACAAAGGAGAGGGAAAATAGAGTGTTGAAGGCCCTGCATCTAAACCTTTATAATTCTCTGAAGACTGGGTCTCTGCAGATGAGCTGAATTAAGCTGACTTGAGCTAGATCAGACTGTATCAGGCCAGTCACGAACACTACATCACCCAGAGGACATCGCTGGACAGCTTCCTCTGGGAAAACAATGACCATGGTGATTTAAATTGCTAGAAAGTGGGGTGGCACCTGTGGCTCAGTGAGTAGGGCGCCGGCCCCATATGCCAGAGGTGGTGAGTTCAAGCCCAACCCCGGCCAAAAACTGCAAAAAAAAAAAAAATTGCTAGAAAGTGAATTCACTGCTTCTAAGATTCCATGCTACTTTAACATTCTGTGGTCACGTTTTTTTTTTTTTTTTTCAGTTTCTGACAAATGCTTAAAATTTTGTCAAAACAGACAGAACTGCAATCGTGCTGTGTTACACTGACATTATTCACACTTGCTAATGATTAACTCCCTTTGACACTACAGCGTGGTAGAAGGCAGAGTTGAACAAACAGCTTCAGGGGGCCCAGAAATGAGTTCCAGGAGACTGGGCCAACTGACTTGGAAGCGCTCCAGTGCTATTTCCCTAGTTTAGACTTGTCCTAAGGAGCATTTCCATTGGGGGCCCTGAAGTTCTGGAATTCCTTCCTCTTCCTGGTTCAGCAAAACTCTAATTTATTGACCTGCAGGGCACAGTCTAAGACGTCTGTTAAGTTTGGCATTTCCTTGACCTGTATAGAGAATTCTATGGAGTAAAAAATGGTTTGGCTTTTTTTCATCCCAGTTCCTGCATTTAGAGTGTGCATGCATGCAGACTCCGACCTCAAGGAAGGACTCAATTGGAAACCCGAGAAACCCAAATTATAAACCCCAAAGCATTTTCCTTTCGGCATGCAAGATGCCCCCTTTAGGGTATCACCTCAGTAGTCCTCTCTTTCCAGTGTAACAAAACTTTAGGAAAATATCCAGAATCCTTCCTTGATTATACAAGGAGAAGAGAAGCAAGTTTGTTGAGCAGTGAACTTTTGTGCTTTGCAAGGGGAAAAAAACTCAGTCCTGCAAGAATGTGAGAAAATTTCTGTACCCAAGCCAAACAATTGGTACATGAGCACCGCCTAATAGCTCACGTTCACCTTGGATGGAAAAGATAATGAAACATAAATAAGCTTTGGAACCAAGAAGAAGGAGTAGAAACACTTACAAAGCTCCCCCCTGCACACATGCCAGCCAGCACCTGGTCTCAGAGATGGAAGGAAGAGGGCTGAAGGTGATTCATTCTCTGCTCCAAATGAGAGGTCCCCTGACTAATGCTTAATATTACTGTATCTCTGATTTCCTATCCGCTGCCTTTGCCATAACAGGAGACGTCCATGGGAATTAAGCTGAAAGGAGGCCTGGGGTTACTACTTCTCTATTGCCCTTCTGTCAGCTACGGAGAGGGAGGTGGGAAACTTGCATTAAGGGCTGGTGGCCCCCAACGTCTCCTTTTTTTTTAATCAGGAACAAGCTCCTCTAACTTTACAAAAAAAGAAAAGAAAGCTTTTATCTCAAAATGAGAGATTTCCAGATCAAAAGGGCAAATAATTCCAATTTGTTTATAGAAAATGTAGACATGCCCAGGGGTTATGATAAATTGAGATCTAGACTTCGCGTGGGTTTGAGCCTACACAGCTTACAATAATGCTAGACTGTCTGCAGTGTCTTTCCTACAATGTCCTCAGACCTTGCAAAACCAATATAATTGAAAATCGTAGGCAGAAGATTAAGCTGTTTGATCAAGGATAGGAAGAGATACTTTTGCATTGAAGTTTAAGAGAGCCAGGAAGTTGGAAAAAAGGCAAAAAGTAGACATACATACAGGAATTTCAGGAGTGAACTCATAATACTCTGTATAAACTTAATCATCAAAAATATGGGTTATAACTTAATGTTTGTAAAAAAGGAAGTAATTTTCTGATATTTTGTCTGTATTTAAGTATTGAAAGAAAACAAAACTATATATATATACATATATATATATATTTTTTTTTTTTTTTTTTTTTTGGTAGAGACAGAGTCTCAATTTATCGCCCTTGGTAGTGTGCTGTGGCGTCACACCACTCACAGCAACCTTTAACTCCTGGGCTTAGGCGATTCTCTTGGCTCAGCCTCCCGAGTAGCTGGGACCACAGGCGCCTGCCCCAACGCCCGGCTATTTTTCTGTTTTTGCAGTTCAGCCAAGGCCAGGTTTGAACCCGCCATCCTCGGCATATGGGGCAGGCACCCTACTCGATGAGCCACAGGTGCCATATTTTTAAATCATATGAGGATACATTTTTGCATATTTTCTAAAGGACAAGGCAGAGTCCATTGAGAGAAAAGAAAGAGACTTTTATGGTTCATATTCAATTATTAACAGTAATAAAGAAGATTAAACTTGGTAGATGGTCACAGATAATTCCCCAGTGAGTCACTTTTTTTTTCTATATCCAGCAGTGGCACCTGCCTGTACTATTTTTTTCTATGAGCAACTGCAAAGATTGGGGTACAAGCTATAGATGGAACATATAGCTAAGTGGCACCTGTCCAGAGCTGAGCCATCAGACAGGTTTTCACAGGCACCTTCAACTATACCAGAGTCACCCAGCAAAACAGATTGGGACATTCCCTGTCTCCTGTGCTTTTGCTAATTGAATACAGACTAATACCAGATCCTTCTTAAAATTATCCTAAATCTTGTAGCCATTTGCAGTGTCAAGAAAAGGTTTGAAGCCAACATTCACTTGACTTTAACAGTTGTTTCAACTTTTTATGTTCTGCTACAAATAGCAAGTTTAAGGAAGAGCCTTGACTGAAGAACCCAGGCGGGATCAAGTTTGGCTTCAAAAGGAATGAAAACAATGAAGAATCTGATTGTTATAGGAAAAAAATTACATGAAAAATCCAGTCTTACACAAAAAAGAAAAAAAAAAAAAGAAAAAATCCAGTCTTACTAATTTTATTGGGCTACCATAACAAAATTCCACAGACTGGATGGCTTACGTCGTGGCAATTTATTTTCTCACCTTTGGGGAGGCTGTAAGCGTGAGATCAAGGTAGCAGCAGGGGTGGCTGGAGCAGGGGTGGCTGGCTCATAGATGACCGCCCTTCCCCGCGTCTTCACGTGGTCTTCCCTCTGTGTGTGGCCCTGTCCCAATCCCCTATCCTTCTAAGAGTACAAGTCACATTGGATTAGGTGCCCCTCTGATGACCCCATTTTGAATTAATCACTTCTTTAAAGATCCCCTCCCCTAAGGCAGTCACATTCTGAGGTATTGGGAGTTAGGGCTTCAACATATGGGTCTGAGGTGACATAATCCAGACATAACAACAGGGAAATATGTTAGTGTCACCTGAAAGACCACCAGGGTGGCTACCTACAAAAGGAGAGCTTTCCTAATAATATGAGTTTGCAAACTGGGAAGACTGAAAATGCTCCCTCTTCAAACAGGGAAAGGGCAGATTGAGCTTCATGCCTTGCAGGGTGTATATTTCACAATAGAGTCATGTTCAGAAGGTTTGGGGGGAAAGCTACACGTGTTCATGAAGGGACTTGAGAGCATGTGCAGTGGGTGAACATACTTGTAACATACATCCCATCTTTCCTTTGGGGCAGGGTTGTAGCATTAAAATGAAGGGGGTTTGGCTCTTTACATCAAACGGTGAACTACAGGATACAAAGACAGTCTGTGCACAGTTTCTACAAGCTGTCTGAAACTGGCCTGAAGTCCACATTTGTTTATGAGGAAAGACTATGTATAAGGCCAACTTTCTGTCCACCTAGAGTCGTAGTGGTCTGGCTTGAAAATCAGTTAGAAAGGGTCTGAAAATTTGCCTGATCACTCCTACTATTCAGGAGTTGAGCAAGGCTGAGATTTTTCTAGCCAGGAGTTGAGGAAATTGCAATACCAGTCATCCCCTGACCCCTCCCGGTAGGTATCTTCTGTTTCCTTAACTGTGGGGTCTATCTTCGTTGATCACACTGGCAACCCCACAAGGGACTACTACAAAGAAGGAAGGGAACTATAGACTCAGAAATTCCAGTAACTGTGTGTGGTTTCCTTGAAACAATTCAATCTGCCATGCATGTAGCTAAACCTTACCTGCCCTTGGGATGGAGAAATTCAAAAGTCCCACTTCCCTTCATGCATCCTCCCAAACAACTTGAAATTAATCCCTGAGATTTTCTTAGGGGGTTTCAGAACTAAACAAGACCACAAAGAATCATTCCATCCTTTCTTCAAGAAAAGGAGATCAGCATTTGTTGATCTACATAGGTACCTTCTCATGGCAAATAAACAGTACCTGGAACAGGTAGGTCCCCTCAGTCAAAGTTACTTGTATCATAAATATCTGATTTGAAACAGGTATAGGCTCTGTAATGACAAATATTGCAAATAAATGTTTTCAAGAACTCAGGGTCAGGTGACTGAAATGCATTTCAGTTTCCCTCTCTTCTTCCCCTTTTACCACTAACTCATTAAACAAAAATGCATCTAGCTTCTACTCCATTCCAGAAACCATCCTAGACACTGCGGGCAGTGTCTGCCCCAGAGGTGGTCACAGCCTAGGCCACGAGGCAGATGTTAAACACGTGATTCACCAATCAACAGACAAAAGCAATAATGTCAGTGTGATGACTATTTGTCAACTTAGACGGGCCATGGTCCCCAAATATTTGGTCAGATATTATTCTGGGTGTTTCTGTGAAGATATTTTTTGAATGAGGTTAACATTTAAATTGGCGGACTCTGAGTAAAGCCAACTGTCCTGCACAATAGGGGTGGGTCATGTCCAATCAGTTGAAGGCCTTAATAGAACAAAGCCTCGACTCTCCTGACCAAGCAGAAATTCTGCTGGTACACTGCTTCTGACTCAAAGTGAAACTCTTCTCTTTCTAAGTCTCCAGCTTGGTGTCTATCCTACCAGATTTATCAGATTTGGGGCTTGCCAAGCTTCCATCATATGAGCCAACTTCTTAAAATAAATCTCTCTATATACATATGTGTGTGAGTAGGTGTGAACACACTTCTATAAACACATATGTATATTTACATATACAAATGCATGGATGTGTACATACACATATACACACATCTTGTTGGTTCTGTTACCCTGGACAACCCTGATGAATATAGTAGGTGTAATATTTTTATCCCCTTACAATTACAGAAGCCTTCATAAGTGGTGTCTGAGTGGGATCTGAAGAAGAAAATATTTCCTAAAACTGATAGGTATAGGCGGACGAGTAACAGCTTCCTTGCGGCTGGGCACAGTGAGACTGTGGAGAGAGGACTTCAGGCATCTCTGCCAGGCGGGATCTGCCCAGAAACTTCCCTTTGGGGACACAGGGAGACAACGTGAGGCTTCTGGACACCCTGAGGAAGGCTAAAGCGGCGGAGATTGGGCAAGTGGTTGCGTCTGTTCATTTGGTCTGATCCTGTCGGCGGCTGTGGGTGGGGCAGCAGTGGGACTGCAGGCTGGAGGGCCTTGCCTGTAAGCCGTTTGGGTTTCTTTTGGACTTGGCACTTGGTTGAACTGCCTTGGGAGAACCTGGGCAGGAGTGTGGTGTTTTTCTGAGTGTTGCCTGGGGGTTCAGACTGGGCCACTAAGCCAAACGGAGCTGCCAGTGTTTGGTGGGGGCTGTCGGGATATTCATTGTTTTAAACTCTTACATACTTTGACTTGGTACATCTTTACAGCAACATTATGCAGGGATTATGTTATTTCCCTTTTTAGCAGATGAGGAAACTGAAGCCCAGAGAAGCTATTGGAATTGCCCAAGAGTACACATGATCCGAGGTTAAACTTCCACCCCAGTGTCATACTGTATACTCTAAGAAGAGACCCTGTATCCTACCAAGGAATAAACCACACAGCTGTTAATAGCTCTTTCACTCTTCTTTTACGCTTTGGATTTTTTATATAGTAAATATGGTGTTAGGCAAGTATAATAAATGTATTGCAATATTAGGTACACATTACTGTTTTATAAAACAAAGACAGTTATAAAATCTTGACCCAAGTATTTCTTCTCTGATTTTAATACTTCCATTAATAAATACAGTTTTTGTGATCTAGACAGTTTCTGGTGCTATTTTCTAACTTAGAGTTTAATTATACCTTTAATTGATAATAGTGTAATAGCTCTTGGCTGTGTAAGTCTTGGAAGAGTGACAATATGATTTTGCAGAATGCTTCTCAAGAGCAGAAAAGTGTTATAGTTCAGCACATCTTATTCTTCATACTATTTTTATCACAGAGATGGAGCAGCAGGCGAATAATGAACTCACCCTCAACATGATAAAACTCAATCATATGTTTTAGACAATCAATCAGTCATTCTGTAATGTTCAATGGATAATTTAAATGCAGAGAATGTGCAGAAGGAAACCTTTCTGCCTATATAAAAGCAAAATTGTTTACCAGGAAAACGGACCTTTTATCCAAGAGCCGTGAGGCAAACAGATTTACTCCTGTTGCAGTGTCATGATATTTCTCATGAGAAAAATTAAATTCAGCTAATTGGTTGCATTTACAGTCCATGCAACATCTACACTTAAATTATTAAGCACTGCTAATGTTCTAGAATCTCCCCCAGAAGCCCAGAAGCCAGGTTTCTTTGCATTTTCTCAGTGATGACTCACGATAGACCTAATGACAGATGCAGAAGATAAAAATCTGGTCTTGGCTGGGAGCAGTGGCTCACGTCTATAATACTACCACTCTGGGGAGCCTGTGAGGAGGATTCCTTGAGATTAGGAGTTCAAGAGCAGCCTGAGCAAACGTGAGATACCTGTATGTACAAAAATTAGAAAAATTAGCCAGGTGCTGTGATGTGCCTGTAGTCCTAGCCACTGGGGAGGCTGAGGCAGGAGGATTGCTCGAACCCAAGAGGGTGAGCTTGCTGTGAGCTAGGCTGATGCCCTGGCACTCTAGCCTGGGCAATAGAGTGAGACTCTGTCTCAAAAAAAGTCTAGTCTCATGGTATCTGCTTTGGGTTCTCCTGCTGGAGTGATTTGTTTGTTAGCAGTGTCTGGGTTAAAAGTGCTACCAACCATGAAGACTCATAAGAGTCAGAAAAGATTCTTAGCAAATGTCATTCCACAGATCCTAGTTGATAAGAGTTTGTGGGAATTTGGAACATGTTCTAAGATTAAAATAAGGCTCTCTGTGATACCAGTTTTTAGGGAGCTTTTGTATAAATACCACCAACTTCCTAACTACTACACCAGCCCAGCCTGCAGGAGTGGCACCAGTGAGTGCTGTTGTAGTTCTGCTTCCAAAGATTTAAACTCATTTCACCAATCCCTTGGTTAGGATGGACTGATGCAGTTGCAGTCACCTTTAAGTTGAGCCCTCAGGTTTCAAGATAATGGGTGTTCATATCTAGATCTCAGCTATTTTACTTGAGGTTTGACAAACTTCAGGCAACTCATTGACTAGCAGTGGTTAAAAGCAAGGACTTGGGCAGGATTTCCCGAATTGAATTCTGGCTCTGCCACTCACTAGCTGTATGGGCTTGTAGACAAAATGTTAGCCCAGTCTTATTTTACTGTCTTTATTTCCTTACCTATAAAATGGAGACAATGATAGTATGTACTCTATAGGGTTGTTTCTGGGATTAGTGCATGTCAAATGCTTGGAACAGAACTGAGCATATAGAAAATGCCCAATATTTTCTATTACCACCCTTTTTATAATGGACAGAGTGGGAGGGACAATGCCTATGATGCATTGTCATCTTGAGGATTAGATGAGATGCACGTCAAATGTTTAGCATCATGTTGAACCCAAACCAGGCACCAACAAGAGTGGTTAATTACAGCTGCCATTTGTTGTGAGCTTGTTATGTGCTGAGTGTTATGCAAACTACTTTATACACACGTTCTCCCACAACTCTTTGAGTTCAGTAACAGTAAGATCCCGATTTTACTGAGGAAATAGCTGCAGCATAGAGAAGTTAAGTAAATTGAACAAAGTCAGGAAAAACCTGATCTTATCAGTTACAATAACATGGATTGCTATACGGAACAAACCTACAGCTCTTAGTGGCTTAACATAATACAATATTATTTCCCACGCTGAATCCGAAGTGGGGGATCCTAATTGGTGGGAAGCCCTCCTCTAAGCAGTGATCTAAAGATTTAGTTTCTTCCTATGATGTGTTCACAGTCTTTTATATGTGGTGTCCTATGCCACTGTGCTTCTCTGTGTCAGGGAGACAGAAGAAGAAAGAACATGAAGAATTACACAAGCTATATGGGCAAGGCCAAGTTGCATAGCGCATCTAGATGAAATATGAATGGCCCCAATTATCTGCAGAGGAGTCTAGAAAATGTAATTCCAAGGAAATAGCATTTGGCGACAGGGCAATTGTCTCTGCCATGGTGGCAGAGATGGGACTTGAACCCAGGCATCTTTGGCCATGAGGGATTGGCCAATATACACTTTTTCTTCATGTTCCTATCTTTCCAAAAGAAAATATTATATATATTATATTATTAAAAATATATAATATATAATAATATATAAAATATTTTCTTTTCAAAAGAAAATATAATATTTTATTATTTTTTATAATCTTGGAAATCATAAAAATAATAAAAAAGTTATTGTTCCTCTCCTCTCCCTCTTACTCATTAGCCTGCATAAAGCTGAATCCTCCTGCATAAAACTCACTGTAATATAATTTGGATTAAAAATATTCTTCTTGAGCTGGTATTGTAAAAGAACAGTTTTAATGATCTGATTCATAAAAATTTTGTTTGGCTGCTAATACTCCTTAGTACGAAAACAACACATGCTATGACCAAAATTCACTTTTTGGATCTGCTATTTACTGGGCGTTTTTGTATTTTACAGGTATTGTTTATAGAATATTGAGTTAATTGAGTGAACCTTATCAAAAAGTCCACTATTTAAGGTCTTTAACTGAAAAATGGCAAACAACAACTAGTGAATGATATTTTTATTGCATAGTTTAGAGGCTTGTAATTCTAGTTAATGACATTTTGGTTTGCCCAGAATTAGATTGTCCTCCTACTGAAATTGCGTCTTGAAAAAAATGTTTTTGGCCCCAGGCTGCATTAGCTTGTTTGAACATGCCAAAAAAAAAAAAAAAAAAAAGTCTAAAATATCATGGACAAACCATTTGAGAAATCAAATAAGGACACAACACTCAGCTGTGTCTAGTACCAAATCTCCCTAAACAAGTTATAATTAACAAGGCTCTATAAGGTTACTTAGGCTCCTGTGGGTATATTTTTGATCATCTGGTTCCTCTAGCTCTATCTAACCTTGTGATAAGAATCAGGACTATCAGGTTGATATTTCGTACTTTGTAGAAGTCTCTTATTTGCCATTCCACATAAAAGGGGGGCTTGAGAAAATTGGAGTTCTCTCCTGTCTAGTGTGTGACATTCTGGAAAAGGTTACTTCATATGTCACAATATAGCATAACGTTCTTCTGAGGAAGAACAGGCTCAAAGCTCTATCTAAATAAAGAATAAAAATGGGAATTACCATGAGTGGTTCTTCTGAGTTAACCCTAGTCACTATGGCTGTTAGATTTCTAGAAAAAGAAATAACGAAGTGAGGCAGAAATACAAATTCAGTCTCGTTAAGATAAAAGGGTTAACATGAGGTCAGGGAGACAGTCTCTTACTCTCATGTGGATCAACTCTTTGCTATCAATGTTTGGCCACTGCTGCTTCAAGATGTTCCCCTGTCTCTGGGATGAGCAGTGAACAACCCAATCTCTGCTGTTCCAGGGCTAGGAAGTTTCCTCTCCTCAGTACTACCCACACATAGACAATTTGCCCTTAAAAACATTGAGAAAAAAATTAGTATGAAAATGACTTGAAGATAACTGACATATGTGTGGTCTCTCTCACCGCCACTTGTTGCTGCTTTTAAGGAATACTGGAAAATGGGCTTCGTGGAGATCTCCTGGAAGGAGGGATATACCACACCTGCCACCTGTCCTGGAGATTCTGACACCCCCTTCCAAACTGGGCTCATCATATCATAACTGTCCTTACTCTCTGTGTGCTTCCTACACCCTTCAATGGGGCTGCTGTTACTAACTGTCCCTCAGAAACTTGGAAAGGAGGTGAGAGGCACTACAGGTGGCTCTATTCTTATTGCTAATTCAGAGCTTTCCATTGTCTTATACTTAAATAATAAAATTCTTCAGTAGCTCATGTTGGGAGGTAATGTAACAACCCTTCTCTGCCAGGACTCATCCTTAGCAAAACTGGACAGAATGAAAGAATGTGTCCCTTGTCCTGCATTTGTTTTCTACAGATTCTTACCTAGTTTGGAAGACAGACAACTTATTTCAGCACTGGCTATAGGATTATATGACCTAAATGCCATGAGTGTACATTGAAGGGTGTTCTAAAGTGGGGCACGGGTATTTTTGCCCAACCTCGGGAAGGAGGGTAGGGGCTGAGACATTTAAGTGGATACAGGGGTGAGGGGAGGACATCCCAAATCCATCCACCCTTCAGGGCTATTGATCATAATCTTGAATGGATAACCAATAGGTTGACTCTCAGATGAAAATGGTGAAAAGCTTTACAATGGCATCTGAAACTAATATTTAGTCATTAAAAGCACAAAACATTATAGCAATCTTATTTTCACATTCCATAATGTGTCATTCTTCTCATTATGAAAAAGAAAGCAATTTCTGCCACGGTGAAAATAATGTTTAGTGAGGACAACTGAGCCACACTCTGATTTTCTTTGGCCCTAGTGTCTTATCAAACTAAGGAGTTTCACGTCAGATCTCCAAATACAATGACATGGCCACTTGAGTATTTTTTCTTTTCTTGAGATGGAGTCTCACTATGTCACCTCAGTAGACTGCTAGGGTGTCACAGCTCACAGCAACCTCAAACTCATGGGCTTAAGCAATTTTCTTGCCTCAACCTCCCAATAGCCTCCCAATGCCCACCTATTTTTTTGTGGTAGTTGTCATTGTTGTTTAGCAGGCCTGGGCTGGGTTTGAACCCACCAGTCCTGGTGCATATGGTTGGTGCCCTAACCACTGTGCTACAAGCGCTGAGCCACTACTGTAGTATTTTTAAGAGACGGTTTAGTGATCATTTTCTGATTGTAAAACTAGATCATACTAGAAGTGTACCTCAATGTATTTTTGGGAAAAAAGAGGGAGAAGGATAGAAATCACTGGTAATTTTTCATCATTAGAAATGACTGCTTGTAGTAGACACTAGTAATTGACAGTCGATATAGTTGTAATTGGTGTTCAATTTTTCGTCTTTTTTACACTTAAATTGTCAATCCACTTGGCTTTTCTTGTTGTAAATAGTATCAGATAGAGGTCTAACTTTTTTTTCTTTCAGACATATAGTCAATTATGTCACTACCCTGTATTAATCAGAACATTCCAATAATTCCCTCAGCCACCAAAACCTGCTTGGGTTTGCCTAAATGAAGTGTTTAGCTCAGATCCCTTAAAGTGTAATAGACACTAGTAATCAGCCCAGATCCCTCCTTGGGGCTGTGCACCCAAGACTTAGCTACCCTCAGTATGCCACTGACAGCACATAGTTTTACTCTTTACTAGAAATTGCCCTTAGCTGCAGGGAATTGCCTTGCCAAGATTATACCCTTAGTCATTTCAGGCTTCCATCACACAATGTCATAAACTAGGCAGCCTAAAAACAACAGAAATTTATTTCTCACAATTCTCAAGGATGGGAAGTCTGAGATCGGTTTGCCAACATGGTTCGGTTCAGGAGAGAGTTCTCTTCAAGGATTCAGACTGATGATTTCACACTGTGTCTTCT
This sequence comes from Arctocebus calabarensis, assembly GCA_963573935.1. NCBI lineage: Eukaryota > Metazoa > Chordata > Mammalia > Primates > Lorisidae > Arctocebus > Arctocebus calabarensis. The sequence goes on from CAUYON010060363.1 coordinate 40,757, forward strand.
CGTGGTGGAAGATGCAAACTAGGTTGTTGGGTCTCCTTTCTGTAGCGCTAATGCCTTTGATGAGGTCTCAACCCTAGTGACCTAACCATCTCCTAAAACCATCACCTCAGGGCTTAAGATTTCAACATACAAATTTGGGGGGAACATGAACATTCCACTCATTTTACACCCCTGCAGGCAGCCCCAGGTTCATGTAGTTGTACAAAATCCTGGTTCTCTTGTCTAAATTTGGAAAAACTCTGCAGAACCTCTCCAGTGCCAGAACACGCCTGGAGGATGACTTGAATTCATTGCAGCCATGTTGCAGGGCAACTTTTCCCTCTCCCCAATCCTGCTTCTGTCACTTTCTTGCGAGTGCTCCTCAGAGAGCCCTCCCCTCTGAAACTTGTGTAGGCAAATTCTCTCATGAGGAATTCGGCCTAAGACAGAACCCTTGAATGCTTTTGTTTATTTTTCCCACTGCCTGTTTTGAAAAGTTGAGATCACACTAAATATATGGTTTTATAATGCTGCTTTTTTACTTGTATTTTGAGCATTTTATTTTGTTGATTCATATTTAAGTGCACATTATTTAGTAGTTTAATCACATTTCAGTAAAGATTGTGCCATAATTTACTTAACCACTCCCCAACTGTTCAATATTTATGCTGTTTGCAATTTTTTCATACTGTAAATAATATTATGATGTCATCACTTTTATATATAAATCTTTGACTATTTCAGTTTATTTCCGAGGCTGTATCCCTGGAAGTGAATTACTGAACCCAAGAATATAAACTGTCAAGAATCTCAATATATGTTGCCAAATTGCTTTCCAGAAATAGTTTTGATGTACTGCTTTAATGGGTTTACATTTTCACTACCATTTAGGATAATTCTGGTCTTACCATTTTCTTGCCAGAATTGAATATCTATCATTATACGTTATTCAACATTGGGCAGTGCTTTTTAACACCAACATGCTACTCTTGGGTTGAAGTCTAAAATTATCCTTTTCAGTGGACTGTACCTTCTCTTCTAAGATTCGTAAAAACTTGCTGCCCCCACTATTTCTGCATTTTGACATAGGCCAATGTCATGAAACCTATACCTCAGTGCCATGCTAAACAGTTCCCTCACCTTGAACTAGGGTTAGTTTTAGAGACTTTCACTATTAGCACCTTAATCTTACAAATCTCTATATTTTTCCTGGAAATGAATAGGGCTCCTTATATATAATAAGAGTGCAGTAAAAAAACTTTGTAAAAGAATTTATCTCCGGGGGGGGGGGGTGGTCTGTGGCTCAGTGAGTAGGGAGCCAACCCATATACCGAGGATGGTGGGTTTGAATCTGGCCCTGGCCAAACTACAACAAAAAATAGCTGGGCACTGTGGCAGGCATCTGCAGCCCTAGCTTCTTGGGAGGCTGAGGCAAGAGAATCACCTAAGCCCAAGAGCTGGAGGTTGCTGTGAGCTGTGACACCACAGCACTCTACTGAGGGTGACAAAGTGAGACTCTGTCTCAAAAAAAAAAAAAAACAGAAAGAAAAAAGGAATTCATTGCTAATGGTTATTCATCAGCTTCTCAACTACATATTCTTTCATTTTGGAGTTCCAAGTGCCAAAGTAAATCACTGAAACATCCAGTTAATTACTCTGTATAATCTAACTACTTGTTTCCTCCATTAATTTTTCTATTTCAGATTGATCTAAGGGTATAAAAAATTAGGTTACATTGTTTGTATTTGTAGGATAGAGTCCAAGTTGTAGTTGAGCCCTTCACCCAGGAGGTGAGGTATATAAGGGGACATGGAGCCCACAGCCCCTCCCTCCTCCACTTGCCCCTGGACTCCTCTCCCCTCACTCCCTATTTGGATATAGTTGTGTTTTCTCTTGTGTGGGAGTGTAGTTGTTTATCTTTGGGGTTCATAGTAGTATTGAGTACATTGGATGCTTGCTTTTCTGTTCTTGTGATACTTAGCAGGATGTTCTCCGACTCCATTCAGGTGAGTACAAAAGATGTAAAGTCTCTATCTTTTTATGGATGAATAGTGTCCCGTGGCATACATATACCACAGTTTGTTTATTCGTTCATGGACTGAGGGGCAGTTGGGTTGATTCCATATTTTTGTGACTGTGAATTGAGCTGTGATAATATTCTAGTGTAAATGTCTGTTTGGTAAAATAGTATTTTTCTCCTGGGTAGATAACCTAGTAATAAGATTGGAGGGTCAAATGGAAGGACCTGAGGACTCGCCATACTTCTTTGAGGACTCTCCGTACTTCTTTCCAAAGAGGGTTCACCAGTTTGCAATCCCACCAATAGTGCAAAAATGTTCCCTCTCCACAACTCTGCCAGTATTCACAGGTTTGGGACTTTGTGATGTGGGCTATTTTTTCTGGGGTTAAGTAATATCTCAAGGTACTGTTTGATTGTTGTTTGTTTGTTTTTGAGAAAAAGTCTCCCTTTGTCACTCTGGTAGAGTGCTGTGGCACTATAGCTCATAGTAACCTCAAACTGTTGGGCTCAAGCAGTCCTCTTGCTTAGGCTGGTCTTGAACTCCTGAGCTCAAGCAATCCACCAGCGTTGGCCTCCCAGAGTGTTAGGATTACAGGCATGAGCCACTGTGCTCAGCCCCCCCAGGTGGTTTTGATTTTCATTTTTCTGAAAGACTGACTCTGGACCCACACCTTTCACCACTTGCAAAAATTAACTCATGAAACATAAAAGGTTTAAATCTGAGACACAAGCGATAAAAACTATAGAAGAAAGCATGAGGAAACTCTTGATGATAGGAAGATTTTAGGAAAAGATTTTTTTTTTTTTGAAACAGATTTTCACTCTGTCACCTTGGGTAAAGTGCCATGGGCCACGGTATTGTTGCTCACAGCAACCTCAAATACCTGGGCTCAAGTGATTCTCTTACCTCAGCCTCTTGAGTAGTTGGGACTACAGAGGTCTGGCACAATGCCCAGAAAGTTTTTCTATTTTTAGTAGAGACAGAATCTCACTTTTGCTTAGGCTGTCCTCAAACTCCTAAGCTCAAGAAATCTACCCACCTCATCCTCCCAGAGGGCTAGGATTGCAGGAATGAACCTCTGCACTTGGCCTGGAAAAGATTTTATGAAGAAGTCTCCATTGGCAATTGCAGTAACAACAACAAATTTATGATTCTTCTATTAATTTATGGATATAAATCTCTGGATTTCAATAAAATAAATACATAGGACTTAAGCTAAAAAGCTTCCACACAGCTAAGGACACAACAATTAAAGCTAAAGGACAAGCTTTAGAATGGGAAAAGATATTTGCATGTTATGAATCTGACAAAGGGCTGATAATCAGAATCTATAGAGAACTCAAACTAATCAAAAACAAAAAAAGAGCAAACAATCCCATTTATCATTTGACAAGAGACACAAACAGAACCATCTCCAAAGAAGGTAGATGAACAACCAATAAACACATATTTTCCCTCATTATATTAATAGATGCAGTAAAGTCTTCTAAAGAACAATTGTAGAATAATTTGAGGGGCAAATCCTTTATACCAATGTTCTTTGCTTTCTAATTTTGGCTCGGAGATTGGTTGAATGTCGATGTTTTAGGAGTTCAAAACAAAAGCCACAAAAACCATGATTTTTTTCTTTAGTTACTTATTTATCGTAATACAGGTATTTCTATAAATATGTGATCCAAAAGCTATCATAGACTTATCTATTAAAATTAATATATTAACATAGTTGAGTAAATATTAGTGATACTTCTTTAAGAAATAAGTAAAATCTATTTTTAGGAACATAGGCCTTCATTATTATTAGTTATTCTGAATAAGATTAACAAGTTAACTAAATTGTGGTGAATGTGTTGTTCAGCCAACATGGAACTCTATTTTACGTAGCTTAGATTAGATTTTTCCCCATACGCATTTCTATTCAAGAGAAAAATCCAAAAACCTGCTCTATTTTAAAGAACATCAAACTTTAATTTTGCACCCTGAGTCAAATTTCCAGATTCCAAACACTTACTGAGTTATTTATAGAAAATACATATTGGATAAAATCAATGAAGCAATTCTAAAATTCCTGAACACTATCCTTTGGTATAAAATAATTAATTTGAAAACTCTGGTATTTCAGTGGGTCAGCAGACCAGTTTTCTCATCAAATACTCAAAAACTCTAAAAGTGTTGGGTACTGGAGACTCTAGTTTTGAAAGTCCGTTTGGATCAAGGGTATTTTTATTTACAAGTTTGCCAGTGGTTATATGGCAGCAAAATTAATTTATAAATTAAGTATTTTATAATCTTAAAATCTTACTCTGGTTCATTGTGTGATACATTTAAGATAGGTAGGAGATTAAGGTTAAGTGGAAGGTGAGGAAATGAGTAAGTTAGTATGACAAACACTTTCTCCTAGTGATTGACATGAGTCTGTAAGCATCAAGATTAAATATCTCTACTAGAAAGCCCTAAAGGCTCTCTTTCTTGATTTCCATGTAAATATAAATAGGCAAGAGAGAAATGAGTTGCCATCAATAACCAAAACAAATTAACAAACTCAGAGAGTAAGGGTAGAAAACAGACAGCATCTCTATCTATTCCAGGAATGTCAACGGATGTGATTATCAAATCAACATACTGTTGCACTTTATTAATCTAAGTCCATCAGTAAAAATATTTCAAAAGAAGCTTCCTACAATGCATTAAGGTAGTCTTAATAAGATTAACTCTTATTAACTCTTATAAAACTCTTTCAAAAATAGGTACAGGGAAAGTCCAACATTGTGTGATGAATGCTCATATATTTCTTCTTGGTGAGATTTCAAAAAGATGCTTGAAATGAGAATGGGAAATGGATTACAGGATATAAATAGACTTGCTTTTAGGATTAGACAAGTAGGGAAAAGCTTCCACAGACACCATTACAATCCAATGTAGCATCCTGTGGGGGATATACTTACCTTGAACTAGTAGATTTGAAGGGTGAGTTATTTCTTAAAGCTTTGAGGGCATTTTGTGGAATCTCACCTAATGTGCACAATGCAAGGGTATATTTCAAAATAACTAAGAGTAAATTTTAAATGTTTTACTACAAAAAATAACTAAGTGAGGTGATCATCACATTGTACCTCATTAATGTATACAGTTATTATTTTAATTAAAATTAAATAAAAATAGGCACTTGGGCTTCTTCCATGACTTAACAATTATGAATTGGGCTGCAATGAACATTCTGGTACAGATGTCTATGTTATAATGTGAGTTTTGGTCTTCTGGGTAAATATCTAGTAAAGGAATTATAGGATCTAATGGCAGGTCTATTTTTAGATCTCTAAGTATTCTCCAAACATCCTTCCAAAAGGAATGTATTAGTTTGCATTCCCACCAGCAGTGTAGACGTGTTCCCTTTTCTCCATATCCACATCAACATCTCTGGTTTGGGGATTTTGTCATGTGGGCTAATCTTACTGGAGTTAGGTGATATCTCAAAGTAATTTTGATTTGCATTTCTCTGATGATTAAGAATGGTGAGCATTTTTTCATGTGTTTGTAGGCTGTGCACCTGTTTTCTTTAGAGAAGTTTCTCTTCAAGTCCTTTGCCCATCCTGAGATGGGATCACTTTTTCTTTTCTTGCTAATATGTTTGAGTTCTCTGTGGATTCTGGTTATTAAACATTTGCTGAGGACATAACTTGCAAATATTTTCTCCCATTCTGAGGGCTGTCTGCTTGCTATACTTACTATGTTCTTGGCTGTGCAGAAGCTTTTTAGTTTGATCAGGTCACAGTAGTGTATTTTTGATACTGCTTCAATTGCCCAGGGGGTCCTCCTCATAAAATATTTGCCCAGGCGAATATTTTGAACTCCTTCAAGAGTTTTCCCTTCCCTCTCTTTTAGTATTTTTATAGTTTCATGTCTTAAATTTAAATCTTTAATCCAGTGAGAGTCTATGTTAGTTAATGGTGAAAGGTGTGGGTCCAGTTTCAGTCTTCCACAGGTCGTCAGTTCACCCAGCACCATTTGTTAAATAGGGAGTCTTTTCCCCACTGAATGTTTTTAATTGGCTTGTCAAAGAACAAATAATGGTAAATAGCTGGATTCATGGTTCTCTATTCTGTTCCATACATCTACCACTCTGTTTTTGTGCCAGTACTATGCTGTTTTGATCACTATTGATTTATAGTACTGTCCCAGGTCTAAGTGCCTTTTGACCCATGAATGGATTAATAAGTTGTGGTACATGTATACCATGGAATATTATTCAGCCTTAAAGAAAGATGGAGACTTTACCTCTTTCATGTTTACATGGATGGAGCTGGAACATATTCTTCTTTGCAAAGTATCTCAAGAATGGACGAAAAAGTACCCAATGTACTCAGTACTACTATGAAGCTAATTCATAGCTTTTATATGAAGGCTATAACCCAATTATAGCATAAGTATATGAGGAAAAGGGCAAGGGAGGGGAGGAGAGGGGGGAGTTTGGGTGGAGGAAGGGTAATTGGTGGAGTCACACCTACCATGCATCTTAGAAGGGTACAGGTGAAACTTACTAAATGCAGAATACAAATGTCTTCTTATAACAACTAAGAAAATGCCATGAAGGCTATGTTAAATAGTTTGATGAAAATATTTCAGATTGCATATGAAACCAGCACATTGTACCCCTTGATTGCACTAATGTACACAGCTATGATTTAATAATAAAAAACAATTAAATAAAAAAAGAAAGTACTGGGTCATATGACATGTTTGTAATATTACTAAAACACATAGCAAGTAGTATTTTTTTTTCATTTAATCATTGTTTTAAACAATGAATGAGTAAATCTATTCATAATATACTATGTCAGAAACACATAAACAAATTTCTTTGAATTCTTTATATACTACAGCTAATGTTTGCGAAGGATTTGTTACATGCCAGGTGCCTTGCCTTATGCCACTTAGATAAATTATTTCACACATTTTCCAAAGACACAATAGGATACCGATTGTGTCTCATTACCATCCCTATTTTTCAGATGATGAAACTGAAGCACAAGGACATGTAATAACTTATCCATGTGGTAAGTGGAAAATTAGGGATTTAAATTCACCTTTCTATGACTGGAAACACAGTTGTTAGCCCCAACATTATCCTTTTAAGTATCTGAAAATTAGCTACTAATATTCAAAGCTCCCTGATAAAACTGGAAAATAGCATGTCATTCTAAAATACCAGTCTTCAATATGATGAATACACATAGTATGTTCTATATAGTCTTCCTGCCTGAACTAAGGGAGAAAAAATGGAATTAAATAGAAAACACTCTCTTTAAGTTGAGATCAATTGCTTATGAATCTCCAGAAAGGAATATTGGTAATATCTAGCTAATATTGATGGATACACACTAGGACTCTGACATGAGGTCAATGTGCTTTCAATGCTTTATCTTGTTTAATCCCCATTCATGAGAAAGCCTATTTTCTGAACAAAGCCTCCAGGTCCATACTGAGACCACTGTGATCTACATGTATATCATTTTTTATTTAGGAAAAATATAGCACAAGTTAAATAACTTATTCATCTTGGGTTCTAAATATATAAATTTTGGGGGGAATTCAGGAGGGGAAAAAGTACAGTTGCAGAGCAAGGGGAAAGCATGAATCTTTTTGGGCCTAAAACACCTTTTGGCAGTTCATGACAATTTCTGGCCTGTGTTATTACCCCATCATACCACAATGTTGAATGAGATCTCTTCAACTCATTGGTCTGAACCACCTTAAAATCCTGAGACAATTTCCCCCTCGTCCATTTTCAAAAGGTTGGTATTGTTGTTTCTCCAGTTTGCTATCTCAAGCAGCAGCTGGTGCCTTGGATCTATGTGGGCCCCAGAGTCATAAAAAGTGGGTACTTAGCAACTAGATCAGATAAGCACAGGATATTCCATTCTTAATGGCATGACTTAAAGTCGAATAGGGTGTTCCATGTCATTTATTACCGTTCAAGACTGTAAACTGATCTAAAAGCAGTTTAGAATGGGGAATAGACAGGAAATCATTTCTAATCATAGGCTAACTGACAAATATTATAGTTGGAAATTTACTCCAACATATTTGTGTTCTTTTTTTCTTTCCTTTCTATTGTTGGGAATGACTTTAGCTCCATAATAATAAATCTTAAAAGGTTGACTTGGTATTTTCCTCTTCATGTTGAAGGAAATGAGAAATGAGGTGTTGCTAAGAAAATACTAATAGCCACCAACTGGTTTCCTGACATTTCAGCAAGTTTATAAGTCCATCAATAGTACATTATGAATTAAAGCCAGTTCAGATGATTTCACAGCCACACCAGTTATTGCCTATTATTGACAAGCTACAAAGAGAAAAGACCAATAATAATATTGTACAATATACACAGTCAGACAATTAAATTCATGAACTCATCCTAGAAAAAGTGCTACTTACCTCATTGCTTAATATCACTCCAGTGACCTTCAAAGTACTCCACTTGTCCACCTGGTGACTGCAGTGATATTTAGCAATTAAGTATGTAGTACTTTTTCTAGAATGAGTTTGTGAACTTAATTCTCTGACCTCATACCTCCCAGTCTCCCACCTAGAGGATCAGAACTGTCATTAGCTTAAATACTACAGATGTGCACCCATGAGAAGAGAAACACTGAGAAATGTCAATCTTCATCACCACTGACCTATTAAAAAGTTACATCTCATAGTCAACAGGCAGATTGGGCAACTTCTAATGTAATATAAGTGACACCATCAAATTTTTTTCATAAATGTCTTTTCTTTGGGTTTGATCACAGTGTGCAGTTCCCACATTTCTTATTTCTTTATGTTAAGATATAGAGGTATTTGTTAAAATGGGAATATCAAACAGTATTAATGCCAGAGGATGTATAGCAGGGAAGAGCAGGGAGGAGCAGGTTATCAAGGGAAAGAGATCCAAGCTTGGTATGAAAATAAACATAAACTTCCCATAGGGAAGGAGGTTTGGAGGGGGAACCAGAGATTGGCCTGAGGTCAATAGGTAAGTGAGTCAAGGTAAGGAGCTGGGTCAGGTAGGAGATGAAGACGGAAAGGGGAATCATAAAAAGAGGTAGACAGATAGTAAGAGTATCAGAAGAGACATTAGACAAGCTGTCCACTTCCCAATTTTGCCACAAGTTGAGTTTGAACATATACACATATCGTTCTGAAGCTGGCAATAGTTATCAAGAAGTTAAACCTGTTTATGCCTTCCATATAATAATTCTATTTTGAAGATTTGATTCTAATAAAATAACTCTAAATACAGACGATCACATCATTGTGTTTATAATACCCCTAAATTGGCAACTACCATAATATCCAAACATAGGTCCATCTTTTTTTTTTTTTTTTATTGAATCATAGCTGTGTACATTAGTTCAATCAGGGGGTACAATGTGCAGGCTTCACATGCAATCTGTGATATTGTTATCAACCTGATTGACATAACATTCATGAGATTTTCTCGTTTACTATGTGAAAACATTTTGATCCGTATTTAAACTTCTAAACTTCTAAACATAGGTCCATCTTTGAGTAAACTATGTCTATCTTCTAATGAAATCCTACAA
>CAUYON010060365.1:0-10800 GCA_963573935.1 Arctocebus calabarensis
AAGGAGGAGATGGGGAAAGACTGGGAGAGAAACGGAGAGAGCTTCTCTCTCCCCACTAGAATTTTCTCCCTCTACCAGGTGCCTTAATGTTTTCTGTATTCTTTTCTGTGAATAAATTCTGTCTTACAAAAAAAAAAAAATTAACACTGCTTCTACTCTTTACCATCCTTTCAGGGTGATAATTTCCTTGACATGCATGCTCCCTGTGGCAGCTGGGAGAATGTGCCCTTCAGATCTCCAACTGCAGGGAACATAATTGACAAGTGGTCCTAGCTTCTGTGCTCTGAAACCCCTGGATGCCTTTTTGCTAATAACCTGCTTCCCACAGGCTGTCCCTAGTCACTGATTGAGGATGGCAGAGATACTAAGTTTGTCCATTCCTGGAAGCAGGCCCTCCCCCACCCCCAGCCTTGTTGCACTTTCCTCAGTGCGAGTGTGAATGCACTGTAGTCTGATACTTTTCCAAGCCTACTTTCTTCCTTCCTTTCCACTCTCCTTCCCTTGGGGTCAGACCTGCATCATAATTTGATGGCTCTCCCAGCCTTTCCCATGTCCCTTCTCATTTTATCTCTCAGGTATTTCTTCTGATTAATTCATTTCTTACAAACTGCTATAAAATATATGATACATAAAATTTTTTATTTAGACCCTTTCTGAGTGCACAGTTCAGTGCATAAATGATATTCATGATGTCATGCAACCAGTATGACTATCTATTTTCAAATTCTTTTCGTCGCCCCAAACAGAAGCTGTTTACCTGTTAAGCAACACTTCCCATTCTAATAAAATTCTTGCTCTTTAATTCTGACTTGGCATCTATTTGTTAGATGACCTGACTGATGCAATCTCATTTTATCTTCATAACAATTGTGCACTCCCCTTATATTCCTTATGAAGATACTGAGGCTTTGAGATGTTAAGCAACTTGCAAGTGGGGCAGGAGACAGGAAGGCATGAGTAGAGTAGAGAAAGCTTGCTTACACTGTCCTTCAGCTCCCAGAACCTAGCATGCCAAAGTGCTGTACTTTGGAGGATTAATGTTCCAAGACCCACAAGAGCATCTCCTTGTCTACCTTGGAATCACATACCTTGGGCAACTTTATTTATTTTGGCCATTCTGTCTGTGGATGAGTGTGAAAGTGCTACTGAAACCACCCTTACAAACTCATGAAGGGATACAAAGTGAGGACTAGACTGAGGGCCCCCCAAATCTGTGAAGGAACAGGCTTGGCTAAAAATAATAATAGTCAGCCACTATCCCCTTATTTGCTTGATAAAAGTCACTATCCCCTTGTTTACCTCTCTATAACTGCTACTGTGATGTCCCGTAGCTGGTGGTTATAAAGACTCTTACCTTTCTCCCCATAGTTGGTAGCTATAAAGATTCTTGACTTTTTCCAGAGATAATATCACCTTTTAGAACCCTAAAGGTAGTGTCTGAGATATCTTCCTGCCCCCTCATTCCAGTGGGTTGGCTAACCCTCCAGACCAGCAGCCCATACCCAACATTGACTAAACTAGAATTATGACCCCAGAGGTTGAAGCAACATAAGAAGATAATTCTCTTCCAGTAAGATTAGCCCACATCACAAAATCCCAAAGCCAGAGATGTTGGCATGGATGTGGAGAAAAGGGAACACTTCTACATTGCTGATGAGCATGCAAACTAATGCGTTCCTTTCGGCAAGATGTTTGGAGAATACTTAGAGATCTAAAAATAGACCTGCCATTCGATCCTATAATTCCTCTGCTAGATATTTATCAAGAAGAACAAGAATCTCATTATAACAAAGATATTTGTACCAGAATATTTATTGCAGCCCAATTCATAATGGTTAAGTCATGGAAGAAGCCCAAGTGCCCATCAACCCATGAATGGATTAATAAACTGTGGTATATGTACACCATGGAATATTGTGCAGCCTTAAAGAAAGATGGAGACTTTACCTCTTTCATGTTTACATGGATAGAGCTGTAACATAGTCTTCTTAGCAAAGTATCTCAAGAATGGAAGAAAAAGTATCCAATGTATTCAGCCCTACTATGAAGTTAATTTATAGCTTTCATATGAAGGCTATAACCCAATTATAGCACAAGAATATAGGGAAAGGGTAAGGGAGGGGAAGAGAGGGAGGAGAATGGGTGGAAGGAGGGTAATCAGTGGTATCACACCTATGGTGCATCTTGGAAGGGTACAGGTGAAACTTACTAAATGTAGAATATAAAGGTCTTAACACAATAACTAACAAAATGCTATGAAGGCTTTGCTAACCAGTTTGATGAAAACATTTCAGACAGTATATAAAACCAGCACAGGGTACCCCATGATTGCATTAATTTTCACAGGTATGATTTAATAAAATAAAAAAGGAATTCATATAAAAAAGCTTATGTGATTTAAATGGAAATATAGCCACATATTGCTTAATGACAGGGATATATTCTGTGCCAGTGGGCACGGTGACATTTCACAGAATATATCCTGACCTGTGTCTTGTCGGTTGCCTGACACAGGTCAGGCAACTTTGTCCCGTGTGGAAATAAGGACACCTATAGGTGACACGGTGACATTTCACAGAATATATCACTGACCTGTGTCTTGTCAGTTGCCTGACACAGGTCAGGCAACTTTGTCCTGTGTGGAAATAAGGACACCTATAGGAGCCTGGTGGTGTGGTCTCCTGCACACCTGGGCTGTGCAATGCAGCGGCTGCTCCTGGGCTACACACCTGCGCAGCGTGTCACTGTACTGAATGCTGCTGGCAGTTATAGCACAGTGTAAATATTTGGACATCTCAACATAGAGAGGGGGCAGTAAAAATATGGTATTATAATCTTATTGTACCAACATTATATATGTGGTCCATCTGTGTTATATAACATGACTAAAATAATGATTGATGTTAAAATGAAGAAACAAAAATGCTAATTCTCCCCACCCTATAATTTTGCCCCAACCCTAGCCAGTTAGCAAACCTAACTGCTTAATCTCTGCCTATCCAACTATCCTTAAAAACTCTCTCAGATTCTCAGAGAGGCAGATCTGAGAAATTCCTCCTGTCTCCCTGCTTAGCGCTATGCAGATCGTACCCTTTCTCTGCTTTAGAGCCGTCTCAGCGCGTTGGCTCCCTCTTGGGCAGCAGTTAGATGAACCTGGTTGGATGGCAACACTACAAGTACTGATTTTGAAGTTACAAGTAATTTTTTGTATGTAGTTAGTGTATATAAAAGCCACGAATAATGAGGGTCACCCATTCATCATTAAAGGTCAGAGGTTGAAGAGAGCTTCCCCCTGTCTTGGTTATTCCAAATCTTATAACAGATCAGTCAAGTCAGTCATTCTCTAATCCATCTCCTCAGATACTTACTCATCAGTAAAAAAGTCAGTGAACAGGTGATTCTGATGTTGTACTCACTGGTGTTGCCCAACCTCTCAATTTTATACCTGAGCTGACAGTTAGGCTATTACGTCTTTTGCTGGCTGCCACAAAGCATGTTATTGGCAATCCAGGGCCACAGCTGGATTGGCAGTCCAGACCCTGCTCTCCTGTGAATCAGCCTTGTGGCCTCCCCACAGCTTGCTGATTTCTCTAGCTAAGTGGCCTCTGCAACACTTACCTCGTTATGGCTACCAGTAATTAGCTTGTGCTTATAATTTAGTTCCAGTAGTTAGAGAGCCCCTACTCTGTGACTCTGAGCTCCTTGAGGGCGGAGGCTGTGTCTTGTTCATTATCTTATCACTGGGACCTAGCACAGTGCCTGGCACATGGGAAATTCTCAATGAGTGTGGGTAAATGAAAAGCTTTGTGAAATCATGAGTAAAATTTAGGTCATTTGGGGACTTCGGTCATGAAGAATGAATGAAATGCACAACAGTATAAAGTACTGTGGGAGATCCAGGAGAACTATGGGGTGTGGCACTTACAATGGTTAAGATCATGGGATGTAAAGGCAGACAGGCTTGGATGCACACTTGGTAGTGTGACCTTGAGCAAGACACTTAACCTTTCTGTGCCTCACTTTTCTTCATCTATAACATGGGAATAATGTTGGCTGCTACCACATGGGTTAGTTATGAGGATTACCTATCATAGTGCTTATAAAGGTTTAGCTTTAGCTTAATGCCTTGAAATGTATTAACTGCTCAGGAAATAACAGCTGTTGATTTTCTTATCTCATTAGGTTGATGAAACACATGGTCATAGAAAATGATTAAGCCATAGGACAGGCTGCTGTAAGAGTCAAGGCTTGAGGAGGAGCTCAGAGAGGAAGGAGATGATATGGATTGAAACATCTGGGAAAGCCTTATAGGGAGAAAGCACTTGATATGGTTTTGATGGGTGGTTGAGGTTTTCCTGGAATGGACAGGAGTCTAGGAGAAATTAATGGTATGAACGGAGGCATGATAACTGGACTGCACCTGGAAGTTCAGGAGACAGAAGAAGATGGCATGCCCACCATTGAGTATAGTGAGGGGAGTAGGTTGGGCAAGTGAGTTGGGATGCTGTTAGGCAGAGAGTTATAGGCTATTCACTGGGTGGAGGCTTTGAGAACTCCTGGAGGAAATTAGAAGATATTAAACTGCTTTATGCACCATTAAGAAAGTTCACAAGTCATTTCCTTTGACCTCAAAGTACAGCATGATTTTGATCTCTTCAGAACTCAAAGAGGGCTTTCTTTTCTTAAAGCACTCTTGTTTTTGATGCTTCTGTCTGGATAAAGAGTGACCAGTATATTTCAAAGGGATGATTTAACTATCTCAAGGATTTCTTCTTTCTTTTTAAATTTTCTTTTCTTTTGAGTCAGAGTCTCACTGTGTTCCCCCAGGCAATAGTGTTTAGGTATGAGCCTAGCCCACAGCAACCTCAGACTCCTGGGTTAAAGCAATTCTTCTGCCTCAGCTTCCACAGTAGCTGGGAGTACAGGTACCCACCTGGCCAATTTTTCTATTTTTAGTAGAGATGGGGTCTTGCTCTTGCTCAGGCTGGTCTTGAACTCCTCCGTGTCCCAGAGTGCTAGGATTACAGGTGTGAGCCACTGCATCCTTAAGTATTTCTTTCTTTTTTTTTACCTACCACTCTCTATAAAATGTTGTAGTTTTACTCTGCAGGCTTAAGAGGAGGAACAGAAATAGTTAGGCTAGCATTGTGAATCATATATTTAAGGCTAAGCACACACTGAGAAGATACTCGGATGCGTAAGGCTGTTTTTGAGTTCTGGGCATATCCTGTGTCTGCTGAGTTTGTCAACCTCTGTTTCTTTCCAGGATTCACACTCAAGTATCATTCCAAGCACTGACGTGGATTCGTCAGCCCTCTTTCTATAATAAGAATTCTCCTTCCGTTTCTGTGCATGCAGTACATTGAGGGGTGGTATCTTTGAAATGGGGGAATCTATCAATGTTGCTGGAATATACTTCCCTTATTCCTCTGGTGTACTTTATGCATAGATCCTTTTTCATGGTGGCTCATGCTACCCATCAAGTTTCCGACAGCATCATCCGTCACCGCAAAAAGCTGGTGTGTGCAAAGCTTTTTTGCTTATTTATTTATTTTAAGGTTTGCTTGTTTCTTTCAGGTCAGTGAGAGGGAGTGAATACCTTTTATACATCACTTTATCTGTTTCTCCCTGGACTGTAGGATGTTTAGCTTTAAAAGAAAGTGAAGAAATCCTTTTTGTTTATCTCTCTGCCTTCACATAGGATTACTGGGAGGGAATCCATAAAACAATGCTGGACTGGGTATTTGCTCAGCACCTATCAGGCTCTGTGCTCAGGGCTGGGGACGCAGAGGTACACAAGATGTGATTTATAAACTGAATCCTGTTCACAAGGGAACTCTGGAGGTTTGTAAATCATCTAAATAAATAATCAGAGTAGTGGACGGTAAGTCCTTTAATAGAAATAGATAAAGCAAAGGCAGCTGCCTGATTCACCTTAATTTTGATGTATTAATTTTGTTAGGGGGCTATAACAGTGTTACAGAAACATTTTTCATTCCTTTTACAAAAAATTTAGCTGAGCATGCCTCCATTTTTCATATTCTAATAATCGTAGGCTGGAACACATCTGTGAAGAAATACACTCTGAGCCTTTCACATTGAGAAGTCATGGATGAGATTTAGGTCATTTTAGGATTTCTCACTAAAAATTCTCACAAATTTAATTCTGTGAATTTGGTCAGAATTTTGCCCCCATGCCAAAGTCACTTTCCTTCATGATGGCTTAGAGCAAGTGACCTGCCAAATGTTATCCCTATTTGCAGAGGTCACTTGCTTTGTAAAGGTGCGGGGTGATCAGGACCTTGCCAAGTGCTCTGCACCCATGGTTGGGGCAATGGCTGATGAGGACACATTAAAATTCTGCCATGAGTCTCACAGGACAGAGCAGACCTAAGATGCTTAGGGATTAGAACAGCCTGGTTTGGAGCTTCTTTTCTAACTCTTGCCAGCTCTACACGGTTTGGAAAACTTCAACTATTCTGAGATCCCATTTTCTCATCCATAAAGTACAAGAACAATGCTTCCCTTATACATTTATTTTAAGGACTTACTATGAAAAAATACACAAAACTGGCTCGGCGCCTGTGGCTCAACGGGCTAAGGCGCCAGCCACGTACACCTGAGCTGGCGGGTTCGAATCCAGCCCGGGCCCGCCAAACAACAATGACGGCTGCAACCAAAATATGGCTGGGCGTCATGGCGGGCGCCTGTAGTCCCAGCTACTTGGGAGGCAGAGGCAGCAGACTCACTTGAGCCCAGGAATTGGAGGTTGCTGTGAGCTGTGATGCCACAGCACTCTATCCAGGGTGACAGCTTGAGGCTCTGTCTCAAAAAAAAAAAAATACACAAAACACTTCAAGCCATGACAAGGCATGGTAAATGCTTAATGAAGAATAGTTTTTATTAGGAAACATAGACCTCTGGTTCCTGATGAGCTGTCTTGCCCTTTGGACTCAGCAGCCTCTCTTTCTTTCTGTGTGGTTGTCACTGTGATGTGGCAACGGCTTTCATGGCTGCAACCAGGGGAGTGAGAGGAGCTTATGTTTTGGTTTACTCTTCTGGAATGGGCCGCAAAACCTGACGATGACAATAAGCTCTGGAATTCAGCTGAGCTATTCTATTCGTGGAGTGACACTGACCAAGTCACACTACACTTGAGTTTCTGTTTGCTCACAAGAGATATAATGCTTCTCTCTCTGGGTTTTGTAAGGATTAAATGAGATAAAGATTGCAAAGTGCGGGGCACATTCTATGTATTCAGGAAAAAGTATTTGTGGCCATTATTATTACCACCATTATTGTTTTTCCTCTCCCACCCACCTTTTTTTTTTTTGGTTTTTGTTGCAGTTTTTGGCTGGGGCTGGGTTTGAACCCGCCACCCCTGGCATATGGGGCTGGCGCCCTACTCCTTGAGCCACAGGCACCATCTCCATTATTGTTTCTTAAACTCTACTTACCTTTGCTTGCCTGCCATGGGAAGACAATACTAATTTCCATTTAGGCTTATGTAAAACAGGGAAGAAGCTCTGGGCTGGTTCTCATGGGTGGCAAACAGAGGATGCCAATGAGAGTTTCAGACTCAGACCCTCTAGGCCTGTCTTGGTGGATGTCCTTCCTGGTGCTCCCCAGAGAGCCTATCAGTGCTGTACCACAGTGTTCATGCCCTAGACTCAGCAAGGCCTTCCCTCCTGGGGAGGAACATTTTGTACAAAAACCCACAACATCATATTCTTCTGTCCTGTAGCATCTTTACCCACTGCCAGGTGCTACCTGGCATGTGGCTTTGATTGACAAGATTACTAATCCATTGTAATCATATTTTCATAATTAGTCCCTGCGAGGCTTGCTGGCTGCTCTTGCCCAGGTAAACTCCTGCCTGCCGCAGACTGTTTTCACCAACTGTCACCTCCCCAGGAGGGAGCTGTCGGTCTAGCACCCACAGCTGTTACTAAGAATTGCTTTTGAATTCTTCCCGATCTTCCCTTTTTTGGGGCACTTGCCTGCTAGGAATCCTTGCTTGATTAAAAGTTACAATTGTTGGCTTCAGACCTGAACAGACAGCAGAAATGGCTTTAGTTTTTCCAATTCCTGATCACATACTGCCTATTCCTCTGTTGCCATTCCTTCGCTCACATCCTCCTCAGCCCCCAAATCCCTGAGGCAAGGGTGAGGGGAAACTTCAAAGGCATTTCTGAGTAAGAGAACACACAGTGGGACATCAATTATTTACCAGCAAAGTTTGGGCAGGCATAGGGGCCTTTCCTTGTTTGTTTTTCCAAAGATGGCAAGAATAGTGCTTTTGGAGGTTGCATCCTACCTACCATACTGACCACCCTAGCTTCTAAGGGCCGTAGAGCTCTGTACCTTCCTCTGCACTCTGGCCCTGCACTAATTCAATAAAGGGTGACCTGGTGACTGTTACTCAATAAGCCTTTAGTATGGGCTTTCTATGTGCCATTTTTGTTTAATCCTTGTTTCAACTTTAGGAAGTAGATATTAACCTTTCTTTCCACTTTACAGGTAGATAATAAGTGGAAATACAGAAAAGGTAGGTGACTTGCCCAGGCTCTCTTGTCTAGAAGGCAGCAGATCTGGGACTTGAGCTGGGCTTCATCTCTGCAAAGCTTCTGATTGCAACCACCATGTGCATTGTACTCTGTGTTTAGTGTAAACTGGAGATATGTGGAGACTGCACTGCTAGGAGGGGTGTCAGCATCTCTGAGGAAAAGGGATGTAAGAGGTCTGTAAGAAGTCTCTGTGGAAGAGGAGGCCTTGGCCACAGAGGAGGTTTTGTAGTTTTTCCCAGTAAGTGGAGAAGTGGAAATGTATTTTCTTTGTGTCCTGGGCTGAGGCTGAGGAGGAAATTGCAGCAGGACTGGCACAAGGACACGTGGCTTCTGTCACTGGCCTCAGGTGCTGTGGAATCCATTGTGTGGGCTTGTGTCCCCAGACTCCCCAGCCTAGGACTCTCATGAAATCAGCTGAATAATTAAAATCAGAGTGCCATTGGCTCCTGGTCTCACCCACAAAATCACCAATTTCCTACAACCTCTAAGTGCTTATTCTGGCATATCACCAGCTAGATGAGTCATCTTTACTCGAAGCATGGGAAGGAATTTAATGGGTTAGCTTGAATTCTGTTAGATTCCTACTTATTTATTAATATTTATGGAGTATTTGCTAAATCCTAGACATTCAGGTTTTACCCATGTTGGGAGGTGGGTTTTTTATGCTCCTTTTAACTGGTGAAGAAACTGTGGCTTGGCAAGATTAAGACAACTTGGCCAAATAGATAGTGGTGAAGCCAGAACTTGAACTTGGATCAAAGATCGTACTCTTAGCACTATAATAAGTGTGTGTTTGTATATATGTGAGTGGGGGGAGACAGAGAGATACCTCAGCCTTTCAATAAAAGATCTTAATCCGATCATCAGTGGAAGTATTAAATCATTGAATCTTCCTTTCTCGCTGAAGATCTCTACTCCTTTGTTCTCTATGCCTAAAGCTGGCATTATTTATATAATGGTTTTTAAGAGCTAATAACTTTAAAGTCCTGGGTTAGCACTCCCAGTT
The DNA here is from genome assembly GCA_963573935.1 of Arctocebus calabarensis. Classification (NCBI taxonomy): domain Eukaryota; kingdom Metazoa; phylum Chordata; class Mammalia; order Primates; family Lorisidae; genus Arctocebus; species Arctocebus calabarensis. The sequence continues at coordinate 9,574 of CAUYON010060365.1, forward strand.
TGCACATATTTGGGCTTTGGGCACTGAGTTGGTACATTGATTTCCAAAGGTTTAACTTTGTCTAGTTAAGCACTCCGAGGGTTGAGAGAGCATTAAGAGGAAAATCCTACTATGGGTAGAAGGAAAATTGTTGGCTGCTTAGCTGGACTTATGATGAGATTCACAGTGACCAAGGTCAAATTCTTTAGGAAAAAGTTCATGACTACCTCTCACCAGGCTGCCAATGCATAGACATACACTACTTTTCTTTGGCAAAATAATATGCATTCCCTTCTCAGTGGGGATCATAGCGCTACATCTCAAGACATCAGAGTTGTTGGGAAAACATGAATGTTAGTATCACCTGCATTTCCTTATTGGGGGGATGAAGTTAGGGCAGATCAGGTGAGCCAGTTCTTTTCCATGGTTTGGTTTCGAATACAGTGTCTGCTGTACTCAGTCTATATTCAGACAGAATGATTTCCTTGCAGTTTCAAATGATGTCATAATTTTACTATGGAGTCTTTTGCTCCCAGTCTTCACACTCCTCAGTGATGTCTGTTTTTTGCCATTATTGCTGGTGAACTTCATAGGAGTCAAGCAAATTCAACAGAAATTTATTGCAGATCTGTTACGTTTCAGGCAAAGCACTACCATCCAGGGTTCCTGGTCTTCTGGACATTCTAGTGAGGGGATGGACATGTTAGACAGACACATCCCTGAAGAAGAGATTTCTCTTGAGATGCTGGAAGGTGCAAAACCTCACAGTTTGCAAACCTGAGAAAGGCTGTTCCCTGTTCCAAATGTTCTGTTCCCTTGCTGAGCTGCATTTTGTCACCTCATCTCTAAAGTAGCTCCATACACTTTTAAAGCCACTTTTCTAGCTTCTGCCTTTCTCTAGGTTGCTCAGATATTGACCCACATCGAAGTCTGGGATAGGTGGGGGGTCACTGGCAGATACCATAGCTGAGTCTTTTTTTCTAGGTCATGATGTCTAAAGTCTATCTCAAAGTCTTTGACTGGCATACCTAGAAGTTGGGTCTAAATCTTTTTATTATTATTATTTATTATTATTATTAAATCACAGCTGCGTACATCAAGGCGTACAATGTGCTGGTTTCATATACAATCTGAAATGTTTTCATCAAACTGTTTAACATAGCCTTCATGGCATTTTCTTTTTTTTTTTTTTCCAGTGGTAAGACAGAATTATTTGAAGAAAAGAATACAGAAAACACTAAAGCTCCT
>CAUYON010060371.1:0-36947 GCA_963573935.1 Arctocebus calabarensis
AGCATGTAATCTGCCCCGAAGCTCTCGGTCATTTCTCATTTTCACATAAATTCGCTCATCCAGGCTGAGCCTGATAAGATCCAGAGGCTCCTCTACAGTGTTGGTGGTTTGTTGCTGGTCCACGTCGTCCGCCATGTTTCAAACCCTGCGCCCTCCTTCATGGTCTTTTAATCACTATATGAAAACATTTATATTCTACATTTAGTAATTTTCACCTGTACCCTTCTAAGATGCACCGTAGGTGTGATCCCACCAATCACCCTCCCTCCCCTCCTCTCCTCCTTTCCCCGTATTTTTGTGCTATAACTAGGTTTTAGCCTTCATATGAAAGCTATAGATTAGCTTCATAGTAGGGCTGAGTACATTGGATACTTTTTCTTCCATTCTTGAGATACTTTGCTAAGAAGAATGTGTTCCAGCTCTATCCATGTAAACACAAAAGAGGTAAAGTCTCCATCTTTAAGGCTGCATAGTATTCCATAGTATACATGTACCCCAATTTATTAATCCATTCATGGGTCGATGGGCACTTGGGCTTCTTCCATGACTTAGCATTTATGAATTGGGCTGCAATAAGGTCACTGTCTTCTTAATGCAAGTATTAGGTTGGACCAAGGTGAAACAGACACTATTTGACCTTTTGTCAGACTGCAAAAATAATGGTTTCCTGGAGTTTCCACTTAATAGTTGAATTCTAAGAGGCAGAATATGAACTTTATCTTGATGTTGGTTACAGTGAAATTACTTCTATCATTAGCAAAGAGCAAAAATGGCTTCACCCCTGCTCCCAGCAGCAGAATAAAGAAGAAAATATAGTTAGTGATAGTTTATCACTGTTGTGTTGAAGCCTTTCTCATGCTGAGACAGGTAAAGGTTGTAAAAAGATTTTCTGTGATTAAGACCAACTAGAGAGCCAGTGAGGCATGAATTGTCCTTTTAAAAAGAACTTAAGCTGTGCCTAGAAGATTGAGTAAGCATCATGCTGTATCCAGGGTGGGCCTCTGCATGTGTCCTCTGGGGATGAGTGAGCTTCAGATTGTAAGGACTCATAATCAAATGTATGTCTCATAACCCAGTGGTCCCCAACCTTGGTGGCACTAGGGACCCATTTCATAGAAGACAATTTTTCAACAGAGAGGGTAGGGGAGATCGGTTTTGAGATGAGTCTGCAAACACTTGATTTATTATGGTCTCTGCACCGTCAAACCTCTCTGCTAATCTGTTTTTGCAGCCACTCCAGCTCCCCGCCTCAGCTCCACCTCAGATCATCAGGCATTAGAGCATCACAAGGAGCCAACCTCGATCTCTCACATGTGCAGTTGACAGCAGGTTTCACTCTCCTAGGAGAATCTAAGGCCACCACTTATCTGACAGGAGGCAGAGCTCAGGCGGTGATGTGAGCAGTTGGGATTGGCTGTAAATACAGATGAAGTTTCTCTTGCTTGCCCACCAGTCACCCTCTTCTGTACAGCCCGGTTCCTAACAGGCCACAGAGTGATACCATTTGGAAGCCCAGGCATTGAGGACCACAGTCGTAACCAACTCTGGTCTCATTGGCAAATGCCCTGCAAGGTCTCTGGCTGCTAGGTCAGTGAACCGCAGCAGAGCAGAGGGGGGTCGAGGCATTGTGAGTAGAGTACCCTGAATCGTGAATGCTGTTCCCTGTTTCCAGCTGGGTTTTGCCTGAAGGTCTGGACCTCTGGGAGGGGAGCACTCTGGGGATTTTGTAAGTAACCAGGAGTCTGCTGCACACAGGGGCGATCATGGCAGACTCACAACACGACCATCACAAGGGGCTTGAGAGTCTGAAGTGATACACGAGTGAAGGAAAGAGCAAAGGCAATAGCCGTCAATGGGCTTTAAAAGAGAGCCCTCCTCAGGGAGTAGGGCGCCGACCCCATATACCAGACGTGGTGGGTTCAAACCTGACCCTGGCCCAAAACTGCAAAAAAAAAAAATAGGCCACAGCTACTCATGTTCAGCACAGCGAGGATAGGAATGCTGCCATGCAGGGGCAGAGTGGTATAGGGGGCAGTTTCTGGTGCTTGAGTCTAAGGATACTGAGGGAGGAAACACCCTGTTCTGTGCCCACAGGGCCTGTGCAGGTTTTGGCACTCTATCACCCTAATATCTTTAAAAGACGCCCATCTCCTGCTGATGGTAACATCGTCCATATAATTAACACGGACTTAACAGCTTGACCTTTGCATGCCACGATCCTTTCTGAACCAGATGTCACAACATGCATTAGCCTGTATTGCCAACATTACTCCCAGGGCAGTGCTTGTCAGCTGAGCTGCTGAGGATGTCACTGGTGCCAGGGATGACTTTGTAGGGATGTGCCCTGTACAGTGTCACTGAGCCCTGTGCTTAGAAGGGCCCTGTGCCTGGTCTAAAGATCTGTTGTCTCCGTCTGAAGATTCTTAATTTTTGAACAAGGCTCCCCATTCTCATTTTCCACTGAGATCTGCAAATCATGGTGCCCATATTGACTGACAGACAACAGGGCTCTATGGGCGCCCTCTCTGGGGAAGTCTGAAGGGATTGAAGCAATGCAATAAGTGCTGTTTGTGAAATTAAAATGAGTCTCAAAGATGAGCATGTGAGTATATGGGTCTCTGGAGTCAGTGAGCGAGCAGTGATTTGGAAAAGTTTCACAGAAGGGTACACAGGAAAGGAAGGGCATGTTGCCAATGTCTCTATAAAATCCCCCAGAGTGGGCTGCTGCTGGTAAGACCCACAGGTGCTTTTATAAGGAGTAGCAGTCAAACTGCCTTCCTGTCCTCAGCTTGCAGCAAACGTTCGTCTGCCCTGCCTGCTGTCTGTATCTTGCATTCCTTTTATTTTTTACTTTTTAATATATAATCTATGTTATTTATTTATTTTGAGATGGATTCTCACTTCGTCACCCAGGAAGAGCACTATGACATCATAGCTCATAGCAACCTCAAACTCTTGGGCTCAACTCTTGTCTCAGCCTCCCAAGAAGCTGAGGTTACAGGTGCCTGCCACAATGCCAGCTAATTTTAGAAATAAGGTCTCACTCTAGCGCAGGCTGGTCTCGAACACCTGAGCTCAGGCAATCCACCTGCCTCCATTTCCTAGAGTGTTAAGATTACAGGCATGTTTTATTTATTTATTTATTTATTTATTTATTTACTTACTTACTTATTTATTTAGAGACAGAGTCTCCCTCTGTTGCCCTGAGTAGAGAACCATGGCATCATAGCTCACAACAACTTCAGACTCTTGGGCTCAAGTGATCCTCTTGTCTCAGCTTTTCAAGTAGTTGGAACTCCAGGTGACCACCACAGGGGCTGGCTATTTTTAGAGACAAGGTCTCACTCTTGCTCAGGCTAGTCTTGAACTCCTGAATTCAGGCTGTCCACTGGCCTCAGACTCCCAGAGTGCTCAGATTATAGGCATGAGCCACTGTTCCCAGTCCGCCTTAAAGAAGCTCCCCACCCCCCACTGGGCTATTCCTGTGGCCCAGGCCATATATGTAGCCTGTATTCTTGCTAAACATGAATCAGATATTTGAAGCAAGGGAATAAAAAAAGATGCTCTTATCCCCTCTGGTATACAGTAAGTGACTGTTTACCCAAGCTCCATTCTTCCCTGATAGTGTTTCACAGAAACATGACGATGGCTGGAGATTATAAATTTATGATGAAGCCTGGTAAAGTCCTTAACTATTCATCCTGATGAAAGTAACAATGTACTGAGAAAATTGTGAAATGACTGTGATTATATAATTAATTCTCTCTGGGTATTCAAATGAATATTATTAAATCATCACAGGCAGTTTCGTTTTTATTCTCCTCAGTAAGCAGAACATGTGACACTTTAAAGAGTGTATAGTGCTTGGTTTAGCAGATGACCCCTTTATTTTAAAACTAAATAAGTGGCCAATTTGGTGTTATCACAAAAATTTTATTTCATGAAATCAAAGTTAAGAAATAAAGAATGATTAAGTTTTGAAAAGAACAACCACTTGGAATTACAAAAACTTCCCTTTTAAACTAGTCTTCAAAGAATAAAAAGTAAAAAACAAAAAATTACAAGACCAGATAAAGTGACTCACTCCTCTAATCCCACCACTTTGGGAAGCCAAGGCAGAAGGATCATTTGAGCTCTGGAGTTCGAGACCAGTCTGAGTAAGAATGAGATCCTAACTCTACTAAAAGTAGTGAAATTAGCTGGACTTTGTGATGGTGCCTAAAGTCCCAGCTACTTGGGAGACTGGGGCAGAAGGATCACTTGAACCCAGGAATTTGATGTTATTGTGAGCTAAGCTGATAACATGCCACTCTAGCCTGGGCAACAGAGTGAGACTCCGTCTTGAAAAAAAAAAAAAAAAAAAAATATATATATATATATATATATATACGAAATTGGTAGGCAATAGTCATTATAAAACATGACATGAGAAATGACTAAATTTACTGCATTACCCATCTAGATCAAATAAAGAAAAATATATGAAGTATTCAGTTCAAGAAGTAGAAAAAGACCTTATACATAAACCTTAAAACTAAAATGATTAAGAAGACAGAAAACAATTAATAAATAAACCCAAAAGTATCTTCTTTATAAAGCAAAAGGAGGCGGCTCCTGTGGCTCAGCGAGTAGGGCGCCGGCCCCATATACCGAAGGTGGCGGGTTCAAGCCCGGCCTCAGCCGAACTGCAAAACAAAAAAATAGCCGGGTGCTGTGGTGGGCGCCTGTAGTCCCAGCTACTCAGGAGGCTGAGGCAAGAGAATCGCTTAAGCCTAAGAGCTGGAGGTTGCTGTGAGCAGTGTGACGCCACGGCACTCTACCCAGGGCAATAAAGTGAGACTCTGTCTCTACAAAAAAAAAAGCAAAAGGAAAAACAGATGAGTCCTTGACTGGTCTGTTTAAGAAAAGAAAGAAGTGGGTGGCGCCTGTGGCTCAAAGGGGTAGGGCGCCGGCCCCATATGCCCGAGGTGGTGGGTTAAAACCCAGCCCTGGCCAAAAACTGCAAATAAATAAATAAATAAAGAAGTATATAATTCATAAGATTAGAAATGAAAAAGAAAACACACTGCCTACAGAGAAATAAGCAACAAATCAAGGGTGAATTTATATGACACTACTAATGCATTTCAAAGTCAGAATAAAGTTTTCTGTGAAAGTAAATCTACCAAAATCAACCTCAGGAAAGAGAAAAATCTAAATGGACTAATAAACCCAGAAGAAATTAAGGATATTTCAAAACATCTTCCTCCCCTCCAAATACCATCGACACTGGGTTTGAATGAATTCATGGAGAATGTTCTTTCAAACTTTTAATGGAGACATAATTTTGATACTCTAAGATTTTCCAGAGCATAGAAAAAAGAAAAAGAATTCATATTCCTTTTATGAGGCCAAGAAGTAAAAAATTGCTGATGATAGCAAATACAGAAATCTGCACAGCATTTCGTGTTTATAAATGTAAGTACACAATATTAACTGTAATCTTACCAAACTACAAGTCAGTAGTTCGTGAAAGAAGTAACTCATCACAGTCATATGGCATTCATCCCAGGATGGCAAAGATGGTTCAATCCCAAACAAACAAAATTCAGTTTGCTTTCTATAACATACAGAAAAAGGCTGCATGAAGTTTTACTAAATTTAAAGGGCATATGTGGGATGGTGGGACTGAAATATAAGCTGTATGGCTCCAGGGAGCTACCACAAGGAGAAAACAGTCATCTTATAGAACAGTTTAAAAAACAAACAGTAACTTCAGAAATGTGCCTCACATTAATCGAAAAACATGAAAGGAAAAGTTACTTAATGCAAGACAATTCTATCTTACATGCTTGCAAGGCAAGGAGCAGTAGGAATGATTTTGTATAATGGTTGAGGATTTTCTAAAACAATACTGAGGAAGCCTGCTGGAGATATATATTCCAATATTATATGTTATATTGAGTACAGTGGCATTCTTATTGAAGGCAGAAACTATTCAATACCCCACTGTTATCATTTTTATTGAACGTAGTTTTAGAAAAATTAGCCAAGGTAACTATACATTTAACAGCATATTAAAAAAGAGAATAATTTTTAATTATTTACAAATGTACAAGTGTGTGAATGTAAAACTCAATGACACAAGAGAATCAAATGAAAAATTGACATCCAGATAATTCAGAAACTAGCTGGTTATAAGTTTAACATAAACCATAAGCCAGATAAATGTTTCCCACGTATGAAGCAATCATCAGAGATTAAATATAATGGAGAAATGGAATATTCCATTTATAATATTAATAAAAAGTACTTAATATGGTCTAGATGAAGGAAACCTCACCAATTCTATTGAGAGATGTTTAAGAAAATGTGGATACATGAGAAACAAACCTTGTACTTAAGGCATTATTAAGAAGATAGCAATTATTTTTATTAATAAATATCAGTATTAGCAAGGTATTTTTCTGGGACATTCACAAAATAAATCCAGAGAAACAAAGTTATGATCTTAGCCAGGATAGTCCTAGGGAAAAAAGAGTCACAAGAGAGATTATCAATTATTAAGGCATATTCTGAATCTATTCCAAATATCTTAGTGCTAAAAATAAAAAGGGAGATCACTAGAATAGAATAGTCCAGAAATTGACCCAAATGTATAGAATTTATGAAATATTATTCATGCTAAAAATGGTATTTCAAATAATTAAGGAAATTTAGAATAAATTTTAAAACATAAGTAAACTTTAATCTCCATACCCTTTATTATGTCAAAACAAACTCCCTATGTATCAGTTTTAAATGTAAAAAGTAAAAACATAGAGCAGCAGTTCTCAACCTGTGGGTCACGACCCCTTTGTAATAATGAAAATATATCCTGTGGGCGGCGCCTGTGGCTCAAAGGAGTAGGGCGCCAGCCCCATATACCAGAGGTGGCGGGTTCAAACCCAGCCCCAGCCAAAAACTGCAAAAAAAAAAAAAAAAAAAGAAAAGAAAGAAAATACATCCGTCATATCAGATAATTAAATTACAATTCATAACAGTAGCAAAATTATAGTTATGAAGTAGCAACAAAAATCATTTTATGGTTGGGGGTCACCACAACATGAGGAACTGTATTTAAAGTAAAGGATCATGGCGTTAGGAGGCATTTAAGAAAGTTGAGACCACTGCCATAGAGTATCAAAAGAGAGCTTCAACTTATTAATTTCTAATCTTAGTGTCAGGAAACACTTTTTTATTTTATTTTTATTTTTTTTGAGACCGAACCTCAAGCTGTCACCCTGGATAGAGTGCTGTGGCATTCAAGCTCACAGCAACCTCCAATTCCCGGGCTTAAGCAAGTCTCTTGCCTCCGCCTCCCAAGTAGCTCAGACTACAGGCACCCACCACGATGCCTGGCCATTTTTTGGTTGCAGCCATCATTGTCATTTGGCGGGTCCGGGCTGGATTCGAACCTGCCAGCTCAGGTGTACGTGGCTGGCACCTTAGCCCATTGAGCCACAGGCGCCAAGCCGGAAACACTTTTTTAAAATGATACATAACTCAAAGCCATAAAGGAAAAGACCTTATACAATTGACAGTATAAGGTTTTAGAAAATTATATAGGGTGGTGTCTGTAGCTCAAAGGAGTAGGGCACCAGCCCCATATGCTGGAGGTGGTGGGTTCAAACCCAGCCACAGCCAGAAACTGCAAGAAAAAAAAAAAAAAGAAAAGAAAGAAAATTATACAGCAAGTTATATTACAATAAAGATAGCAAAAGCAAACATATTTGTAACACATATATCATCAGGCAAAGCATATATTTCTTAGTTTAACTTAGAAAAATCAATACAGGTATAAGAAGTTCACAGAAAGAGAAATACAACTGGCCAATAAATAAATGAAATTATCCTTAGGCTTCTTCATAAAAAAATACCATTTAAAACAGAAGTATATTATATTTTACTTATTTGCATTCTAGGTAGTATTACCAAATGTGTAAGAAAATAGACATCCTTTTACAGTGCTGGCAGAAGTGCAACTTTTGGGGACAAAAATGGTGCAACTTTTGGGGACAAACTGACAGTATAATTTCCCCTGAAAAGAACATATCCTATGGATAGACTCACAAAGAGATGCTCCTAAAAGAATACCAAAGTATGTGTGTATGTGTATAATTATATGTGCATATATATGTATAAACATATGTGTATATACATATGTGTGTATAAATACATGTGCATATACATATGAGCATGTATAAAATATGTGCGCATATGTCTATGTATATAAATATGTGTGCATATGCATATGTATACTTGTATAAATATATGTGCATACATATGTATATGTGTAAATATATGTGCATACATGTATGTATATGTGTATAGACACATGTGCATACACATATAAATATATGTACATGTGTATAAATATGTGCATACATGCATGTGTATGTATATAAATATATGTGCGTAAATGTATAAATATTCATAAAAGACTGCAGCATCAGATGGAAGCCTCAACACATTTTAAGTGTACATGAAGAGGAAAATAGTTAAATATATGATGATATATTTATAGACAAGAGCATCAAATAACTGTTTAACAATGAATAAAGTTGATAGCTAAATGCTTGTTAGGAAAGGCTCTCCCACAGTTACGGCTTAGTTCCTTTCATTTCTTGGCTCATGCACACTGGTTTTACATAATTTAACTTATGGAAAACACCTGGCTCTATCTACTTTTTTGTTGTTTTTGACAGATTTATTAAAGGTATAATCCACATAGTTATATTTGCCCATTTAAAATGTGCAATTCAGTGGTATTTAGTGTACTCCCAGAAAGTTGTGTAACCATAACCACATCAAATTTTGTCCCCGTCCTAGGAAACCCTGTATCTATTAGCAGTCACTCTCCATTTCCACCCAACCTCCCAGGTCTCAACAATCACTGATTTACTTTTTCCATCTGCCTCTTCTGTCTGTTTCATGTAAATGGAATTGTACTATGTGTAATCTTTCATGGATGACTTCTTTCACATAGCGTAATGTTTTCAAGGTTCATCCATCAGGGAGTGAGTGTCAATACTTCATTCTTTTTTATTGCCAAAGAATATTCCCTCAGTAAAGATTTACCATATTTTATTTTTCTGTTTATCAGCTGGAAATTTGAATTGTTTCCACCATTTGGATATTGTGAATAATGATATTATAAATATTTAGTATTTATATACAAGCGTTTGTGTAGACATGTCTTTCATTTATCTTGAGTATATACTTGTGAGTGGAGTATCTGGGGCATTTAGAAACTCTTTGATTAACATTCTGAGGAACTGACATGTTGTGTTTTAAAGTGCCTTTTCCATCTTATGGTCCTATCACAATGCGTAAGGATTCTAATTCTCCACAACTTCACCAATACTGGTTTTTATTTGTCTTATCTTAGTGTCATCCTACTGTGTGCGAAGTGGTATCTCATTGTGGTTTTCATCTGCCCTTCCACAATGCATTTTGAGTATCTTTTCATGTGCTTATTTACTTTTTAAACATTTTCTTTGGAAAAATGTCTATTCAGGTCTTTTACTCATTTTTAATTGGTTATTTATCTTTTTATTATTGGATTAGAACTTTTTTATATATATTCTGGGCAAAACTCTCTTAACATGATTTTCAGATATTTCTTCTTGTTCTATGGATTGCCTTTTTACTTTCTTAATGAAATCTTTTGTGGCATGAAAGTTAATTTTGTTGAAACCCAATTTATTTTTTTTCTTTTGTCATTTGTGCTTTGAGTGTTATATCAAAGAAGGTCTAATCCAAGGTCATAGGTTTACTCCTATATTTTCTGCTTAGAGTTTAATAGTTTTAACTCTGATATTTAGGTCTATGATCCATAACTGATTATGATTGAGCGTTTATGAAGAAGGAAATCTTGTCATTTACAACAACATGGAGGAACCTAGGTGATATTATGCTAAGTGAAATAAGCTAGTCACAGAAAGGCAAATATTACATGATCTCACTTATATTTGGAATCTAAAAAAAGACTAACATTTATAAAAAAGTAGTAGTAGTATGACGGTTACCAGGAGTTCAGGGTGGGGGTGGAAAGAGGTGTAAAGGAAAAATGTTGATCAAAGAATACGAAGTTTCAATTAAAAAGAAGGGATACATTTTTTGAGATCTATTGCACAGCATAGTAACTAGAATTAATGATAATGTATTATATACTTGAAAAATGTTAATAGAGTAGATCTTAGATGTTTCATCCACAATAAATAAATAACTATGTGAAAGGATGGATATGTTAGTTACCTTGATTGTGGTAAGCATTTCACAATGTTTGTATATACACACATATGTATTTCACATCGTCTACCATAAATATATACAACTTTTCTTTGTCAATTATACCTCAGTAAACCTGGGGGAAAAGATTCAGCCTAAATTGAAAGGTTCCATTAAAAGGCCATATGTATGTCTTTATTTTTTTGTTTGGTTGGTTGGTTGTTGGTTTTTTGTTGTTGTTTGATTTGGGGTTTGGAGGGTTTTTTTGTTTTGTTTTGTTTTGTTGTTTTTTGAGACAGATTTTTACTTTGTTGCCCCCAGTAAAGTGCTCTGGTATCATAGCTCACAGCAACCTTTGTTGTCCCCAGTACAGTGCTGTGGTATAATAGCTCACAGCAACCTCGAACTCTTGGTCTCAGGAAATTCTGTTACCTTAGCTTCCACAGTAGCTGGGACTCCAGGCACCTACCACAATGCCTGGCTATTCATGTGGTGGCTAATGCCTAAAATCCTAGCATTCTGGGAGGCTGAGGCAGGTGGATTACTTGACCTCAGGAGTTGGAGACCAGCCTGACCCAGAGTGAGATTCTGCCTCTAAAAATAGGCTATATATCTTTGATTTTTCTCTATCACTTTGTCAGCTGATGCTGATGAATCTAAAGTATTTTACAACTTTGTTATTTTGACACACAGACGTGTAGGAGGAAAGTAAACCCCAGAGAGGGGAAAAGGAATTATTGGAGAATTTTATGATCATTATAACTCTGTTAGTCAATGTGTACTCGCTCTGTACTGCATAGATAATCTCACTTAGTTTTTTTTTTAAGAACCTATTTCACAGATTGGGAAACTGAGACTTGATTAAGTAGTATCCCCCAAATCATGCTATTTGTAAATAGCTGAATCTAAAATACAATGACAGCTTACTAGCAGTTTTCAATCTGTGGGTCGTGACCCACAGGAACTGTATTAAAGGTTCCCAGCATTAGGAAGGTTGAGAACCACTGGCTTAAACAGTTCCCAGTGTCACAGAAGGAATATGCTGAAATTCTATAAAATGATAGCATGCCCTGGGGCAATAAATAAATGCATTTGTGCAAATAAAAGGCAATTATTTTGCCCAGATCAAGGAAGACAAGTTAGTAAATTAATAACTTGCCAAATACACCTCACACACACAAAAAAACCACTCTGTTCACTTTTGCAAAGGTTATTATTTCTCAACAGGCAATCAGAGGTAATGAGAGAGTGTGGTTCATGTTAATAGAACATTGGATTCTCTCAAGTCAGATTTCACAACAATCTTGGTCAGCAATTTTTTCCTATAGGACCACTTCAGATCAAGGAAGAAAACATGACTTTAAAAAAAAAAAAAAAAAAAAGGTTCTCTGGGCGGTGCCTGTGGCTCAGTGAGTAGGATGCTGGCCCCATATACCAAGGGTGGCGGGTTCAAACCCAGCCCTGGCCAAACTGCAACAACAAAATAGCTGGGCATTATGGCAGGCTCCTGTAGTCCCAGCTACTCAGGAGGCTGAGTCAAGAGAGTCACCTAAGCCCAAAAGCTGGAGGTTCCTGTGAGCTGTGATGCCATGGCACTCTACCAAGGGTGACAAAGTGAAAAGTGAGACTCTGTCTTTGGGGGAAAAAAAAGTCTCTCTCTCTCCCTCTCTGCTCAGCACCTGTAATTCAAGCAGCTAAGGCGCCAGCCATATACACCAGAGCTGGCAGGTTCAAACCCAGCCCAGGCCTGCCAAACAACAATGACAACTACAACCAAAAAATAGCCGAGCATTGTGGCTGGCACCTGTAGTCCCAGCTACTTGGGAGGCTGAGGCAAGAGAATCGCTTAAGCCCGAGAGTTTGGAGGTTGCTCTGAGCTGTGATGCCACAGCACTCTACCCAGGGCAAAAGCTTGAGGCTCTGTCTCAAAAAAAAAAAAAAAAGGAGGCTCTCATTTCACCTCTGGAAGGAAATGCAATAACATTCAACTCCCTGGAGCAATCCTAGAATCAGATGTTAACCAAATAGCCTTGAAATACATAAATCATGTTTATAAAAGTTGAAAGTAAAATAGGATGCGACTGCTATAGAATGCAATTTGGGTTAATTCATTGACCAAAAGAAAAAGCATTTGTGTTAATTGTGTATATACCCCCACTTGAAAAACATAGACTTAAAGGACTAGCATTTAGCATTAAGAAAACTCTAGCAAAAAAAAAAAAAGGAACACTCTAGCATACCCTAACAGGGCCTCCAGAGAAAAAATGGCAGGAAGAACACGATGGTTAGCCCAGCGGCCTTATAAGAGAACTTCGAAACCTTGCATAAGGAAAAATTAAAATGATTCATTGAAATAGAGGGAAAACACAGCTTCCATAACTTCTGTTTATAGTTATCTTTTAGTTTGTACTTTCCCTTGGATATTTTTAAGGCTGCATATTACATACTTAGTGCATATTCGTAGAGTAGCATGTGTACTTTTATATATAGGCTATTTATATACAGGGAATTATATCTACATAGTGTACATATGGTTCCTATGTTACTGATCATATTTGGAGTCCATTAATTCTATAACCAGCCCATTCATTCTCCATCATGTTGGGCTTCAAAAGCAAACTCAAAACCAACAAGAATGGGCCAGGCACATAGAAAGGCCCAGCCTTAATTTAACATGAAATAGTCACTACACTTGAGGAATTCTACTCTAATTTGAGCAATGTATCAGAGTAACTTCAAACCAGTGTCAGAAAAGACACCCACACATTCCCCTTGTCTCCTGTTCACAGAATTAATTATGTCTCTGATCAGAAGAGAAAGGGGAGGGAAAAAAGCAGTAGTAAACCTGGGAACTCTTTAGGAGGGTCTCCCTTCCCCGGGAGGTCAGGTTGAAGGTTCAAAGAAGGCCGGGTTGCAGCCCCAGCCCTTCCAGGATAAAGACACAACTTGTAGAGTTTGTGGAATCGCGAGAAAGCCTCTGAGTACTCAGCTCGGCTCAGACAGAGGAAGTTTCCATTCCTCATCTGCGATCACCACGATGATGATCATTGCCATTTTATGAGCAGAATGTGTCATCCAGCTCCCTTATCGGTGCTGGAGCAAACAGTCATGTTGGAGGAAAATGTTTAAAAAATGGAGAGTGGAGGAACAACTCAGTGGGAGTATTGTGATAATGGAATTCTATCCTACAATTACCAGAAGCTGCAAATTTTTCCGAAGGATAAGAAATAGAAGATGTTATTCTTAAGGAGTAGCTTGTGTGCATCTAATGACCCTGCCATGGTCCCCGTGGTGGTAGAGGCTCCTGATGCTCTCTCTTCAAATTCCAGGGCTGCTGAGTGAGCAGTTGGAACTGCTCCTCCTGGCCTATTTGGTCTCTTCCAAATTACTTGGTATCTGCATTAATTTAAAAGGAAACATCTTTGGGAGCAGCTATTAATATAGAAAATAACATTAACTTTGAAGCGTGGCCTTAGAGAGCTGGGCAATGAAATCTTTTACAGGTGTTCATTAATTTTTCATATTATACAACACTGGTGAGGGCTTTATAACATAAAAATAGAATAGATTTTCTTTTGCAACTGTTCAACTGGGTTACCCTGGTAAGTATCCATTAGTCTTAACTCTTTGCTCTTTTTTTTTTTTTTTTTTTTTTTGCAGCTTTTGGCCGGGGCTGAACCTGCCACCTCCGGCATATGGGGCCAGTGCCCTGATCCTTTGAGCCACAGGCACGGCCCTCTTAGCTCTTTCTTACTCACTTTCTCCTTTCTAAATCTCAAGCATGAGAAAGTGTGACAGAAAGAACATTGGATGAAATCAGTGAAGAATTTCCTCTTATCTAATGCAGCCACTCACTTAGCTATATAACCTTGGGCAAGTCACCTAACCTCTCTGAACCTTAGTCTCTTTAACATGAAGATGATGATATTATATCTGTCCTTTTTCCCTAAGCAGGCAAACTAAAGTGCTTTATAACCTTCAGAGTTATAAATTTACAACATTCTAAAAAAACAAAGGATGAAGGGTGGCACTTAATTCATTCCAGGAGTTTGACAAAGTTCAAAATAATTTCGAAATGTGCTTTTTTTTCTTACAAAGTCATCAAAATTCTTTTCATATCTTGGATCGCAAATCATTCTTATGGAAACCAAGAAGGATCTAATTCGAGAGACAACATTTTGTCAAGGATACCCGCCGTTCCATTGAGATGTAAAACACACACATGAGAAAGATCTCCGTCAGCAGAAAGGTTCTCAGACTAACAGTCATAATCATCTTTAACTTTTAGCTATTATTCTGCCGAGAAAGAAAGTGGTGTCACAGGAGGTTTTATTAGGTCTCTGACTGCAAATGACTTCGCTCCTGTACTCCTTCGGTGCAAGGTAAATGGCTCACACAGATCCTCTTTTAAGTGAAGTGTATTTCATCCTGAAGATCAAGATTCTTCCCTTGACCTGGTCAATGTGACATGACATTGTCTTCATTAGGAAGTTACAGAAAAATCTCTCCTCTTTTTCCCCCTACCTGCTAATCATCAGGATCTCCAATGTCTTTGGAAACCAAAGCCTTTGGATTCTTTTCCGAATTTCCTCCACATCTTCATTCTGAGAGGTTCTGGCATAGAACGGGGCCAAGGGTCTGAAAGAAAGGAGATGAAGCCAGTCTGGGAACAAGGAAAGACTTTACTAGAGAGGAAGAACAGAACAGAGACTGACCAGGTGTCACCTTAGCTTCCACACAGTTGCAAAAGGCTTTTATTAGCCTGATCAGTAGAGCTGGAATGGGGAAGTGAGCCCAGAATACAGCCCGGCGCTCTTCTCTAGTGAGGAGAAGGAAAACAGGTGTATAAGCGGAAGGTGTTTCCCAGACACCCTGTTCTTGAAGCACTCCAAGAGTCTGGGGAGGGGGTTGCTTGTTTTCTAAAACGGCTACCCTCTTGTCAGAGTTATGAAAATTCCTTTCCCACACATTCTTCTTAACCCATGTACCAATCCTTTAGTCTCTACTGCTCCTGGACGAGTAGTGGAAAGTATAGGGGGCACATATTAAATCTGCACTTGAGTATCACGGATATTATTTTATATACAAAATACCATGTTAGCCTGAGCCAAGAGGGCTCAGGGGTGTGTGTCACCTGTCTGTAAAATAGAAGTTACGCCTAGGGGTACAAATTATCTTGTTTTAATATGCCGTAGTTGCTATGATCAAGTTAACAGTTGTGGCTCATTGAGAATAGA
Source organism: Arctocebus calabarensis (assembly GCA_963573935.1). Lineage (NCBI taxonomy): Eukaryota > Metazoa > Chordata > Mammalia > Primates > Lorisidae > Arctocebus > Arctocebus calabarensis. The sequence goes on from CAUYON010060371.1 coordinate 15,489, forward strand.
CCATTTATATTCTCGTAGGGGAAGCATGCGTTCAGCTATGTTGCCGCTCAGTAAATTCCCACAGCTAGTAACAGGAAGAAGGGCAGCCGGAAGGGCAAATAGAGACTTTTTAGTCCCAGTTTTGTCACAAGCTGCTTGGATGACTGTGGGCAAATTATTATAGGAAAACAAGCCCTCACGGAGAGAAAGAAACACCCGAACATCCATGTTTATAGAGGAAGGCCTTTATTTCAGCTGGTGGAGCCATAACAAACTAGAGTTCAAAAATGGCTGACCTCCCCAACTGGCTCTGTCCATTCCCTTTTATCTCCAGCCAAGGGTACCTTGTCTCCCCAAGGGTCCCCTTCTCATTGGTCAGTTTGAACTGAGCTGGAGAAGGCAGGAATGGCTTTTACAGAAGCAAAAGCAAGCTTAGTTTCAGGTCCCAAGAAGTTAAGCTTTTACAAATTCCTAAGAGCTGAGTCATCCAGGGAGGACTTTGCAGGAGTGTCCTTGGGCTCCTATAAGAAGACTCTTGTTCTTTCAGACCTTACTTTTCCCAGGTATCTTCTTTCTCTATCCTACTTTATCTCCCTGAGACACAATTCAATTCTTCATCGAGAAGGGGAGGGAGGGAATCCATATATCCTGGGGTCCAATTCAGTTCTGACATTGAGCAGGAAAGTCTCTGAAATAATTCTCATCTGTGAAGGATGCATCAAGAGACAGGCACAAAGCACTAACAGAGACAACCTCAACAAAAGACTAGTGAGGTCCTAGAGTCAGAGTGACCAGCCCTCATCAGCTGTCTGGAAAATGGGTACATTGAGTCAAAAAGGGATCTGGGCATGAGTTTGTAACAATCACTATGGAACTATCTCTATGTCTAGAGAAATAAATCATATCACAGGGGTGCACTGTGACATTTTCAACTGGAAAGAAAGCATGTGGGATAGACATTCCCTACTCCGTAAATACTAATATACCATGGAAGTATGCCATTCAGTGGCTGAACGTGGTCTTTGCTCCTGTGAATCTCTGAGTATGATCATTGATGTTTCTAAGTTAATGGGGAAAGCTGACCTTCACCTTCCTTCCCACCAAAGGCATGTGCTGTGGGAAGTCACTTCTACCCTGCTATGTGATTTGGGGTCCTCTTTTGAGATCCTTTTGACTCCTACAAAGAAGTCAAGGAAACATCAGCTCGTATATTTTAATCAGAACCAAGGAAGTGCTTTGGTTGTTTTTTTTTTTTTTTTAACCTTTTCTTTTCAAAGGAACTTTTGGTGTTTCTAATTTAGTTTCAGGGTTAGAAAGTAAAACTTGGAAGAAGCTGCTTCTGGGACAGCAGGTTGAAATCTTAATTTCAGATACTTGCTTTTTATACAACGTGCCAGCCAGCCAGCCAGCCAGCCAACCAGCCAAGCATTTCCCTGAAACGAGATCTCACTTGCACTCAGAAAGGAGAATCAGACAAGGGAGCCAGGGTGTGGGAAAATCAGCTGGGGAGGAAAGTTTTAGGGGCCAACTTTGGATAAAAATAGTCTTTGCCTCTGGGGCCGGTGACTTCCGGGGCGTTTCTAAATTGAAAACGCACATTTTGCACCAAAGGAGGAGGGTCCCGGGCAAGATATCTTCCTAATTCTTTTTCTTCTGTGTGTATCTGCTGTGTGAATCACTGACCTGGGAAAGACATGCTGTCTGCGAAGTGCATTGAGTAATTAAACTGAAACTGAAGTTACCCAGGACTCACGAAGAGGAGCCACCAGTTTCTTGCCTTTATATTACAGCCAAAGAGCAAATGACTGTCTATTGGAGGGAAGGATAATCATTAAACTCATGAATATTCTTTCAAATGATAAAGTAAGAAAGAGACTTAATTTCTAGTGCGTTCCTGCTTCATAGCAGGCATTGTGCTTGGTGAATCACGTAGTAGTACACAGTAGAAGTGAACAACAAATGGTGTGTGCATTTTGTAGCATTCAGTATAAGCCAGGTTCAGTTCAGGTGCTTTCTATGTATTATCTTACTTGTGACGAACGCTTTGTAGTAATAACCTCATTTGCAAAAGGAAAAACTGAGATTCAGAAAGGCTAGCTTTTGGGGAACTAAGATTTGAACCCTGGGATGAGTCAGTACAAAACCCAAGCACCTACTATCATGGGATTACATATTTCACACTTAACCAGCAACTCATTTTACAGACAAGGAAACTAAAATTTGAGGAACTTCATAAGTTAGCCAAGGTTAGCATCTTAGGAGTTGTTGGGCATAGACTTCAAACCCACTTTTCACAACACACTCTCTGCTCCTTTTCCCAATAGTAAAACCATCACCATGCAGCGTGCTTAATGATGAGAAGCCTTAATGTACTTTGTCTGAATTATTCCTACTTGCTTGTCACCTGGGGACGAAGTGAACCAGGCACATGGGTGGCGGCCGAGCCTCCTTCCAATGCACCCGGAATTTCAGGCAAGAAACACTAACACTGTGCCTTTTCCTCAAAGGGGTGTCTCAAATGAATGATGATAGACCTTGATTAAGCTGCTGTTATCTACAACCACACTGAGCCACCAAAAATAGGAAAAGAGGGGGAAACTATACTCTTCCCAACATTCCTTACACTTAAGTACTTGGGATTTAAGTGGAGTGCTAGAAATCACTTTGCCAGCATCCCAGAGAGGTGCCATGACATGCCCTGGTTGACACAGCTGCTTCCAGTCGGTGCTCAGATCCTGCTGTGTTCATTCCTCCTCTGATGGAAGTGGTATTTTAAGGTAGAGAAGAAGTATTGGATTCCTCAGGGCATAGACAACCCCACTTTTCCAGCTCCCTTAAATTCTTTCTCTGCATTCTTTTCCCTTCTTAAGGGAAAGATAGATTGTAATCAAGTGTGGTACGTGCCCTTCCTCTTTTCTGTCTTCAGATATATTTTGGAATCATTTTTATTGTAATATAAAATATAGACACAGAAAACCGCAAATAACACATTTTATTATTATTCTCCCAAGAGGAACTTGGGTGCCTTGTTGCCTGTCCTCAGCAGGTTAGACGTGGTTGTCTCCCTCTGTTCTGCCCCCACCAGATTGCAGGATGACTCTCTCCCCTGACTCGCTCCTGGGCCCACCCATTCTCTTATTTCTAGATACAAAGCTCTCAAGCTGGGACATTCCTTTGCTGATTTCAAGTGATTTTCTTTTTTTTTTTTTTTTTTTTATTTCTTCTTTCCCTTATGTTTTGCTTTACTTTCAGGAAGATATCTATACCTCTGCCATTCAACTTGATTATTTTAATTTTAGAAAAGCACTCATCCCTGATTGTTTCACCTTTATAGCATTTTTTTACAGTGTTCATTTCAGGGATACACAATATTTCCCTTTCTCTCGCTCTCTGATAAAATGTATATATCTCAAGCTTTCTCAGTTTTTCATTTTCCGATGTGATCTTCCTTCCTGGTGTGTTTTTGGTCATCTCTGGAAGGCAGGAGCCTTTACCCAGAATCTGGGTGCAATGATATCCTTGCCTATCTGTGTTGACTGAGGGGGAGGTGCTAAGAACTTGGCTGCGCTTTCACGCGGGAGAGGAAGCTGAGCATGCTGAGTGGTGAGCTTCACTATCAAGTGATAGAGCAAACAGATGACAGGTAATACTATTATCAGGATACTCCCACTCTGAGGTCTTGAGTTTCCTCAAAGCAGAAGCATCTCACCTCACTTGCTGCCAGTATTCTGGAAGCAGGGCTAAGGAGGGTGCCAGAGAGGCCACCATTCCACCTGTGGAGTGTCCCTTCATCTCCTGCTTAGAGCTCCATTCTTCTTAACCATCCTTCCCTGTGCCTTCTCTTCCCTTTGAGATCTTGGATCACCCAGACACACCTCAGGTTTCATATGGGAAGAGTGTGTAGGAGTTGGACAGAAGGACGGAAGTAGCCATCTTGTGTGGAGGAAGGTAGCCATCTTGTGAGGCATCAGAGAAGCCAACTGCAATCTCAGCCAGCCTCCAGCTTTGACTTACTGCTTTTCCAAGCTTCCCCACCTTCCTGGTACCTGTGTTTCCAAGAGCATCATTTTCATTGGTTCCACAGGACATGTCACTCTTCCTTGCTGGCCTGCACATTGGTGGGCACTTGAGTCATAACTCTGCTCAGCTCAATCTGTTACCATTCTCCTTCCATTTCCTACCATCTAATAAAGTAGAACCTCCATAGTTGACCACATCCCTGCACTTAACCCCTCCTTAAGTTGACCTAATTTTCATAGACCAAATATGCACCACATGTGTATATCAGTACAGTAGGCCTAGTTCCACCTAGTTCCAACTAGTAGGCCTAATTGACCACCTCCATATGTGGACCAGTTTGCTTCACAGTCCCTTGGGAGGTCAACTTACAGAGGTCCTACTGTAGTTATTAAAACATCTCATCTGTTGCTATCTCCTTCTACTCTCTTTGTCCTTATGGTTAATACCTTCTTAGATTTTAAGAAAGAGAGAAAATAAATGGCTGTGATTAACTTGCTGTTTTTCCCCTGAAATCTATAGAGTTCATTTGCCTTCTCAATATTAGTCAATATCCTCATTAAGTAAATGTAATAGTAGGGTCAATTGTCCAAAGTTGCTTAAAGTTTAAAAATAAAACTACTATTTAGACCAACGTAGAGATAAATTTTAGTAAATACGTCAGCAGAGCCTTTGAAAAGAAGACATTTGCATGTTCAGATAGCAATTATCTATTTAAGCCGCTGAAGATATTTATCAAGAATATCTAGATGGGATTTCTTTTGGTACTTTTTGAAATTGTAAGGAAATTTTGTTTAATGTAGATATTCATTTTAAATTACAGCATTTTAGATTAACTCTTAATTTTAGAAGATATTTTTCTGAAATAGCTTTGTTGAGGTTTTAATGACTTATCCCAGAGTTATAACCATAATTTTCTTCTGTAGAAAGCATCTTCTAGATTTAGTCAGCCAAAACCTTATCTCATGGTTCTTCCTCAATGTAGACAGATCAGGAACTCTCCATGTCCTTACACATGAAAAGGCTATCAGCGACTTTTAATTTAAAGGTTAATTTTGACTCTGCAAGACTTTGTCATATCTATAGGCAAGTGAGGGCCATTTTCAGAACAGATAATAACTTAATAAGTTAAAAAATCTATTTTTTACTCTCTGCAAAGACTACATTAATTTTTTATAGTCAGAAGAAAGAACCTTGTTATTCTGCCTGAATCTGCTCTATTTTTCCTCTGGAAATATATAGTTTTCTTTATAGACATCAGGACAAGCCCTATTTGGGGATAATCTGTACTCTGAGAAGACATTTATAGGTTTCCTAACCCAGCGGAGAACTCCACCTGGGCCTTGACTTTTCACCATTAGTCATTTCTCGGGTTAGCTTATGAAAGTCCCAGTTAAGATGCTAATGTATCAGTAACATTTTCAGCTACTTCCGTCTTTAGAAAATTAGAACAGCTGAGTTCAATGGGGCCTTAAGAGAATAGGACAAATAAAATTTTAATGGGACCAAACCAAAGAAAATGATGATGCATGAAACACCGCTCACCACCACACCAATGAGAGGTGGTGAGCAAGTGGGAACCTGTCAAAGCTGAGTGAGAATGGAACTGTCTATCTCTAGCAGTGATGAGCCATGTCCCTGGAATATTTCATTCAGACGCTGCACGAAATCTGGCAGTTGCCCTGTAATAATAATAGTGCCCGGGTTACATAGCACAGTACTATTTTCAAGCTGTTTTCAAATCTGTTATTTCCTTTCCTTTACTCCCCCAAATCCCTGTGAATCCTATGAAGTAAAAGAACAAAGTACAACTTTTAAATAAGGAAACTGGGTACCCGGAAAATAGTGGCATGTTCCCAAGATGACATAGTTGACAATAAGTAATGGAGCCAGCATTAGCACCCAGAATTCCAGACTCTGGTCTGGAGCTCTTTGCTAGATTATTTTTATTTTTCTAAATGATTCCTTGAAAAACAGTCGAAGTGACCAGTGGCCCCTAAGGTGAGAAGGTATAATCTCAAGAAATCCAAAGAAAATGTGAGATTCCCATAAGCTCTTCTATTTTCTCTTAAAAGCTAGTGGAAAGGTTGTATTTCCCTCTGTATTGACCTATTTTTTTCTTTGTAGCGAGCAACCAATATTCTGTGTTTATTTTCTCCCTCATGAGTCTGTGGGTTCGCTGTGGTTGTGTGGGCTTGGCTGGGATTTCCTGGCTTTGATCAGAGGCTGTGTGTCAAGTTCAGGTAGGCTGCATGTGTCTTTGCATACTCTGTACGAGCAGTTACCCAGGGCATGTTTTAGACATGGGCAGATCAGAGGTGTGCAAGAGGAACAAGTTGAAACAGGCCATCTTCTTAAGGTAGCTGCCACCTCCAACATCCTTCTGTTGGTTGAAGCATGTCCTATGTCATATATGTAAGCCCCCAAATTCAGAGGGACAAAATACGTATTCTGCTTGCTCTATCATACTGGGAAGTCTCCTAGAGAGGAAGTGAAGAATTGAGACAAGTAATCTAACTGACCACAGCTTCTCATCTTAACCATAATCATTCAGTCCCACCTGCGTACAGAGTATATTCACCTCCATGCTAAGACTCCCAAAAGTAGCATTCAATATCCCACCCAGTATCAGGCTCTAAGTTCTGAATTTCATGATTGACACCAGGCCTAGGGTCTTTCTGATATAGAAGCTTGTAAACTAAAAAGACAAGTTACTGGCTCGGCGCCTGGAGCTCAACAGGCTAGAGCGCCAGCTACGTACACCTGAGCTGGCGGGTTCGAATCCAGCCCGGGCCCGCCAAACAACAATGATGGCTGCAACCAAAAAAAATGGCCGGGCATTGTGGCGGGCACCTGTAGTCCCAGCTACTTGGGAGGCAGAGGCAGGAGATTTGCTTGAGCCCAGGAATTGGAGGGTGCTGTGAGCTGTAATGCCACAGCACTCTCTTTAGGATGACAGCTTGAGCTCTGAAAAAAATAAAAATAAAAATAAGACAAGTTACTCACCCTCAGTGCCTAGAAACACATACCACTGTGTACCCAACATATGATGGTGGAAGACATAATGGCTCAATGGAGAAAGCACTCTTCTTTGAAAAGGTCAAGAGCAGGAGACACATAGTGGTCCTGAGTCCACTGCAGATCTGCAATCCTTCTGAGCAAGGTAAGGAAATGTTCCTTGATGAGGCCTAGCTCTGTTCTCTAGGAGCAGCCCCAATCCATAGTTCTCCACTGCTCTTGGCTTCACCTTCCAGGACATCCTTTCTTTTTCCATCATCTTTCATGGTCACCTCTCAATAAAGTGCTAGTGAGTATATTCTATGTCCCTTCTGGTGACTGAGAATTTTTCTCTTCCCATTCCTACCTGTATGCTGTTGGTTTCCCTTGGGTCTTTTAGTAGCCCAATAGTCCCGTGCTCTTTCAATTAAAGCTAGCAGTACTTGGCCAATATAATTATCTCAGAAATTTTGAATGTTTCCTATGTATTGGATTCTAGTTAATCCCATGTGCCTAAGCCACAATAGCCATTCTTTCTCGATGTGGCTCTCTATAGATAAAAAGTCCTTTGTGAATAGGCTTCTGAGAGACCATACCCTCCATTTATATAGAAGCACTTTTCCAGCTAAAACCCTCTCTGTTGGGGCTACCTTAATCTTTTCCAAGGTCTTCCAAAAGGCATTAATACCAAAGTCTTGATTTAGTGTTTGAAGTTGTATTTCAGTGACATCTCCTTGGAGTAAATCTTTTCCTAATTCAATATTTTTTAATAGCAGCATCTTTGATTTGGTAACAAACAGTTTCATTTGTCAGCCCTCCCAGTTGGAAAATTTCGGGGCTCTCTTCAATGTGCAGACTGGCTTTTTCAAAGTTCATCTCACTCTCGTAGGACTTTTATCAAGGGAACCAGCTCATTCTGTCAATGTTTCTCCTCCAAAGTTTCTTACCTCACACTGCAAGTTATTATGGACATTTCCCATGTTCTGAGTTATCACAGGGGACCTTCTTACCAAATGGCTTGTCAGTTGTATAACATAAGTCACTATTTTTTTCATTCTCCTATAATTTTTTAATTATGACCTGTTAGCTGATCTCATAGTCAACACAGCATAGTAGATACCTCTCAGAGAAGCACCCTAGTTCAAGGTACTGATCTCTGTATTAGTTCATGTTTGATGCATAACAAGCAAAGTCAAAATCTCAATGGCTAAAATAACCTGTGTGTATTTTTCTTAGTTTTTTGGGTTTGCCTGCTCTGGCTCCAGGGTTGACACTTTGGGTTTAAGTCTGCTCTGTGTGTCTCCTCATTCTCTTCGGACCAGTGAGTACCTGGAGCGCATTGTTCCCTCAGTGGATGACAAGCGAGGTGATCGTCCAGAAAGGGGTCCACTGTAATTCCCGCCCTCTATTCTAGCATCCAAAGCATATCACCTGGCTAATCAGCAGGTGCAGAAATGCATACTCTGGCCCCTCTAATGCCCTGCAAGTCACATGGCGGAAGGAAGAGCTGAGACAAATAATACAACTTCTGGTACATTTCATGAAGTATCTTTGTTTTAATATAATTATTTAAATTGTTGCTAGTCCTAAAGTCTTCAAGTAAAACTGATATCCCAGGATTATTCCTTGGTTCTGAAAACTCTTGACCGTCTACTGAGTGACCTTCAGTTACACATGTGTGGCTGGAAAGCAGGGCTTCATACTGTGCCCCAAGCGTCAGGAGGGACAGTGATCTCTCAGACCCCTTAAAATAAGGGTCCACTAACTCCATGACAAGGAACTGGGGACACTGAGTACAAACTTCATCTGATTTACAATTTAGACTTAGGCTGGCCTGAATCAAACTACATTCGTCATTTGTATTTGGAAGGGACTGGTTTCTAGGACACACCTCCCTCTCACATCAAAATCCATGGGTGGCAAGTTGATATAAAATGGTGTAGAATTCGTGTATATCCTATAAACGTTAAATCTTCTCTAGATTACTGATTAGTGTGTCATATAAAGCATTATGCTATGTAAATAGTGGTTATACACTGTTATTTTAATATAAATAATACATGCATCCTGTGTGTATTATTTGTATTTTTTTTGGCTGGGGTCGGCTTTGAACTCGCCACCTCTGGTATCTGGGGCCGGCGCCCTACTCCTTTGAGCCACAGGTGCCACCCAGCCACAGGCACCGCCCTTTTCTGAATATTTTGATCCACAAATGGTTTGAATTTACCAATGCAGACCCCAGTGACATAGTAAAACTAAAATGTTATTTTCATTTCTCATTCTTTCATGAGTACAGAGTGGGGGCAGTGCCTGTGGCTCAGCAAGTAGGGTGCCGGCCCCATATACTGAGGGTGGCAGGTTCAAACCCAGCCCCGGCCAAACTGCATCAAAAAATAGCCAGGCGTTGTGGTGGGCACCTGTAGTCCCAGCTACTCGGGAGGCTGAGGCAAGAAAATTGCCTAAGCCCAAGAGCTGGAGGTTGCTGTGAGCTGTGACACAACAGCACTCTACGGAGGGTGATAGAGTGAGACTCTGTCTCTACAAAAAAAAAAAGAATACAGAGTGAACAGACGTTAAATGTCTTTCCAAAAATGTAACAACAACAAAAAAAATGCCACTCTTCTCACTGTGTATTTCTTGTTTTGAAAAGTTCAGTCACTTTTTATAAGAAATTTGGTCATTACGTGAATGTGTAATGGTTTTATTACTTATATTTTAATTGATAAAACTGCATGTATTTATCACATGCAGTATGTTCTGAAATACATCTGCACAATGGGATTAGCAAACTAATTAACATACGAATTACCTCATTCTTATTTTCTCATGATGAGAATCCTCAAATCTACTTTTTTAGCAATTTTCAAGAACACAACACATTGTCATTAACTATAGTCACCTTGCAGTACAGTAGATCTCTTGAACTTATTCCTATTTTACTGAAATTTTATAGCTTTTCTGTGTGTGTGTATTTTTGAGACAGTGTCTCACTTTGTGGCCCTTGGTAGAGTGCTATGACATCATAGCTCACAGCAACTTCAAACTCCTGGGCTCAATTAATCCTTCTTGCCTCAGCTTCTCAAGTAGCTGGAACTATAGGCACCTCCCATAGTGCCCAACTATTTCTAGAGACAGGGTCTGGCTCTTGCTCAGGCTGGTCTCAAACTCCTGAACTCGAAAGATCCACCTGCCTTGGTCTGCCAGAGTGCTGGGATTACAGGCCTGAGCCAAAGCACCCGGTCTGAAATTTTATAGCCTTTGACCAACATCTTCCCAACCCTTTACTGGTTGTTGTTGTATTTTAAATGAATTAATTAATAATAAATACTCTTAACTGTTCACAAAAGCTATCTTTGGTATCTCCAAAAAAAAATTAAGGTGGTTTGCAAGCTTTTTACTCTCAGAATCCTTTACACTCTTAAAACTGTTTGAGGCTACCAATGAAAACTGTTTATGTAGGTTCTATCTATCAGTATTTACCATGATGGAAATTTAAACTGTGAACATTTTAAAGGGTTTATTTAAAAAAAAAAAATGGCCCAGATCCTTCCCATTTGGAACTTTTAACAAACTATCCATAGGCCTCCCAGCCTGCCTCGCCCTCTGGCACAGAAGCTGGGAGCCTGAGAACTCTATTTTCTAGACTCCTTTGCCAGGAGTTTTCCAGATTAGATTCTGCCAATGAGAAGCATTCTCACAAAATTTGGAAGACAGGCAGAAGCCAGATTGCTATTCCACGGGCAGGTGTCTGAGCTTTAGCAGATGTGAGATTTTTCAGCAGTTCAAGGCATTTCTATAACTATTGATTTCATAGATTTATGAAACTCTGAATATAACCTATAGTTTCTTGAGGTTCCTGAAATTTCCTGACCCTCTTAAAGCTAGTGGCAAACTGTATTCGTTCTCCTCCTACCTGTTCAACATTATTATAATCATCAAATACCCTGATTTATATTCCTTTATGCTTGAAATAATTGGAGAGTTTTTGTTTTCGTGAAACAGCTTTGTAGTTTGAGAGTCAAAGATTAAATAAGCAAATAAATACTGTATGAAAAATGCAACATGCACTTTGTTGAGTACCACAAGAGAAATAAAATACGTGTCATGATATAGAGACTACGAATATTGACTTAACTTTAGGTTTAAAAATGTATTAAAACCCTCAAGTACACAAGAACTATATAATCTGTTTACTTATGTTAACAATTACATATCTGTTTTTGGTTTTCTCAGAAGGCATGAGGTTTATTTTATAAGTTTCAAGTCACAAGAAAATAAAATCATAAAATTATATTGGGAAAATGACATTGACTTTTAAGAAATTATCACCAGTGTTACTTGTCACAATGATTTGTGAATGTGTTATAGAATTTAGTAGACTCTTACCATATGGAAATGTTTTACACGGAAATTCTTGAGAACATGATTTAGAATCTCATTACGTAATACTTTGATATAAAACACTGATTTGCTGATGTGATTAATTAAAGGGAAAATTTCCATTAATTTTTATTTTCATTTTTGAACATTTTTCTATTTCACTAACTCTTCTGGAAAAATCAGCACTATCTAAGTTATAGAAAATACAACTTCTAGGGACTGGAACGTAAACTTGACATTGCAACAACAAAATATATCGTCTCTCAGCTTTGCAGAAATAAGCAACATTCACCACTGTGGGGGAAGAGAAATATCTTTTCCGCATTCATCCTAGTCTCATGGCCAAGGCCTCTATAACAGAAGGCAGATTAAGAAAAGAAAAGTATCCAAATTTATTTAGTAAATGTTTTATATGATACAGCCTTCCTAAGAAAATAAAGACCCAAAGAAACAGATAAAACCTATATTTTTTTATGTACGTTTCATGAAATGGGTCTGTTCAATCATACTTCTCAGGGAAGTATGATTGAGTAGACGATATGATCCAAAGGTAATAAACTGGGGAAATTTCAGCAAAGGCTATTTGTTCATGTTTTTTTAAATTATTGTTTCAGGTTAATTTGAGGGTACAAAGAATTAAGTTACAATGTTTGCATTTGTTAGGCAGAGTCTCTCCTATAATATGTCACACCCCCAAGAGGTGTGCCATATGTTGGCGGTGTCCACTAAGTGGGATCACACCCATCCCCCTTCCCCCTCCCCTCCTTGTCCTCTCTGTGTGACATTTCTTACTTCTGGATCTGGGGCAGAACATGAGTCACATGAGAGACTTTAAGAGAAATGAGATCAGCGAGATCTTTCTGCTTCTGCAGTTTTCTCGATTTCCTTCAGCTTAAACTTTTCAGTACACCAAGGTACCACATTGTCAGGTAGCTTTTCCTATACTCCATCACTTTTAATTAGGGACCAAAATTCAGGAAGATTGTCTTCTGTAATAGGAAGAAATTTGGTGTCAGAGTGACCTTCAAATAATGTAAGTTGCCTAACAAGTAATTTGACATCCTCGTATTTCCATAGACCTGAGAAAATAGAGTGAAGGTTGGGGGAAATCTAATTCTGCTGTGCACACAGTAACTGCAGATTGCTTAACTTCTTGAGCCTCAGTTTTCTAGTCAGCGAGAAAGGGGGATCATACCTGATGGCTATGACTGTACCAGGAGTGTGAAACCAAGAAATGCGTGGGGGGGACGCTGGGCAGTACTCGTGTGGAGTGGATACCTAATAATAGTAATTCCCTCATGTGTCCGCGTGCTTGTGAAAGCTGATGGTGCTCACCCTGTCTAGGACGTCATGTATAAGGAAGTTCAGAAACACTAAGAAGTTGGGTGTGTCACAAAAGTGTCTTTATTGAGATTAATTCAGTGGTTTTGAACAATACAGAGAGACAGTCCTATATTTAGAACCTATCTGTCTACTCACACTTATAGGGAGGAGAATAGAATTATTTTATGAACTGCTTTGTCTACTAAGTTCAAAAGTGAATTATGGTGCATATTTCGCGATGTCACAAGTGCCATAGAAAGCCCCCCACACGGGAAGGGACTGAATTTTCATCTTTTTATTCATCAACTCTGCTTTAAATTTTTCCCTTTTCTACTTCTTTGCATTGAGGCTTTAGAAATCTTTTTTTTTTTTGTCATAGGCTTTTATTTTTTCTTTTAGTATTTTTTTTTCAAATTAATATGAGGGTATTCTCACTTCCAGAATAAAGTTCCTTTGGTAGAAGAGCCCCTCACTCAGGGGGCGGGTTATCCAGCCTCACAATGTGCATAGGAGGTGAGATCCTGCCTCCTGCCCTCCCTCCCCCAAACATCCTCCCTCTTCCCCTGTCCTGCCACCCAACTGCACTATATTAGTGTTTATTGTTCTTATGTAGCCATTAAAAAAAGATGGAGACTTTACATCTTCTATATTTACCTGGATGGGGTTGAAATACATTTTCGAGTATCGTAAGAATGGAAAAAAAAAATCCAATGTTTTCCATATCAATATATAAACAATGACATGCTCATGAGAACAGTAAGAACAATAAAAATCATTTTTTCCATTTCTTTCCAGGAAATAATTTTCAGTAAAATAATATCCTTCACCATTAAATTATTAATATTAATAAACTTTTCAAAATGAGGTGGACTTTATATTCAATCAAAAGAATCTACATCCTTCTCCTAATTCAGTTTCTATGGGTGCCCCTTTCCTCGTACAGTGATTAGTCATATCTTTGTGTGTTGAAAAAAAAAAAAAAGAGGCTACCATTTTAGAAAGTCATGCACTTTATTTTTTTTTTTTAATTTTTGTCCAAGGAGTCACATCAGTTTAGAGTACCATTAGCTTTGTAACAACTAATTTAGTAAAGGAGGGACAACAGACCCATGGTCAAATAAGTTTGGATTATTTTTTTAATTGAAGCTCTGTGACATTTTTATAAGAGATCCTAATTAAGAAATTCTTTACCTGGTAGCAATGAGTGTGAATGGGAAATAAACAGGTGAAAGGGCTGACAGCCAGAGCCAGAGCGGCAGGGGTGGATGATGGAGGAAGGAAGTGGGTTGGAACAGGCAGGTGAAGGATTCTGCAGGTAGGAAGAACCTTGGTGAACGATGTAGTTTTCCAAATCCCTCATTTTATATGTGAAGAAATTGCAGGCCAAGAGGGATAAAGGGACAAACTGAGAACCTGCATTGTGGAAGATCAAGAGTAACAAGTGGCTTCATCTACATATGAAAAGCCAAGTGTGAACCAGGGCCCTTTCTCTCCAGTGTAGAATCAGAGTTGTCCCATTTTTGCAGTCCATGTTGACTGGGTCATCCAACTCATGGGCTCTTTGGATAATCTCTGCAGAAATGTGTTGCAGACTCACCTCTGTGTCTGCAGGAAAGGACGGGCCAGGCTGGGCTCCCCTGCAGCTGCCCCAGTGACTTTCAGTTAGCACTGTACACGTCAGTCTTGTGCTGAGCAGCTGTCTTCCTGCAATCCTGTTTACACTGGCTTCTCTGTTCTTTTTGCATTCCACCATCTTTTGATGGAGGACCCAAGATATGCATAGCCTTGGGTGAAGTGCTTCGTGGGAACTTGGAAGTGCAAGCCAAGGTCCTGAAGGAGCTTATCCTCTAGTTGGAATATAAATGGTTAGATGAAAAAGTAAGATCATGAACCCACAAGTGTGACACTGTTAGTGCTATGGTTCAGCAAAGGGGGTGATCTGTGTATGCTGCCATGGATTTGAACTGGGCCATAAAATGTGGAGAGATTCTAGATCTATGATACATGGAACATATAAATACACACATATACATGAATATACATGCTATATGTATATGATGTAGTCATATGTCCAGAACCTGTCTATCTACTTTTCACACATATGACATATGCATGTGATAGGGATGCCCATTGTAGAGCAGGGAATACCATGGGTACATACTGTAAGTTGGTAATAAGCATCGTATATTCCAGGATCAGGTAAGAAAATAGTCTATTGAAGGTGGGGAGATATGTGGTAGAGAACAGTTAGTTAGGGGTATTTTACAGGAACTTGACTGCTGAGCACTTTATATTTCTATCATTAAGTATTAGAGTCCTGCTCATTGTAAGTGTATGATTACGTAAACTTTTCATGCTTGAAAGTGGAGAAGATAAATTGCCTTGCACTCCATTAAAATAGTGACATGAAGCCAAGTGGCCTGAGTACAAAAAAAAAAGATTATTTTATGAGCTCTCCTCTGGTAAAAATTACTTTTCTGACTCTGCAACAATATAAAAGAATATTCTCCAAACCGCAAGACTGGAGCAACTACAGTGCTTTGATGTTCGTTCCCCACGTAGATTTCTAAGTCTTCTGCTTCTTGCTATTTCATTGTGGAAATGTTTTTGGCAAAGACACATTCAGAAGTACATTCGCAAAGCAAAAGCTCGCAAAGTGAAGAAACTAAAAATATAATGGATCTCACGGAGCAAGTAAGAAATAGAAATGGTGAGGTTTGAACTTCCAGTAAATACATCAGTGTTTCGTGGGATTGCGGCAACATCCTGCCGACCCCATCGGAACTCTTAAAGGTCAAGAATGGAACCCAAAAGACTAGGAGAGTGAAGGAGGCTGGTGAATCTGCTCGTGACCTGATTTGAGATTGAGGACCCACCAGGATAAACTCAACCACACAAGCTATGTTTACTTGGTGGATAATAAAAGTCAAAGCAATCAAGTAGCATTTAAAAACAATCTTTAGAAGCCCTCCTGCTGGGATAAGAAGGACCTTGTCCCAGCCAGTGATCTGTAAAGAGTCTTCACTGTAAGGAAATGAGAGAAAAAGCCCGCGCTGCCATGGGACCCCATCGTCACCCCATCACTGTCCAGCGGGGCTTCTCTATTGCCTTCTACACGTGGGCCAGGCAAGCTTCCTTGGTTGTGGCAGAGTCACACCAAATTTGTCCTTCTTCACTGGAAGGGACTATCTGGAAGGGGCACATATGGGGATAGCAGTGGAGCGGAGGAGGGGAGGCCAAACCTTTTAACCAGCCAGTCAACTAGATCCACAGGGCAGGCCATGGAGTAAATGATGTCATTGCCAGTTTCATGCCGCATTTCATTGATATGTCATTTAAGAGCCACTTGCAGTCACTTTTCCCCATGGACATGGGCACTCTCAAACATTTTTTTAATGTCCATCCATATGTGTTGACTAAATCATAAGCCTAGGGCATCCCTTGAAGGCCTTTCCTCTTCTCTCATGCCCTCTATTTGCCCAGCCGTCCATCCTATTTACAAACAGCTGGTACCGTCAGAAGCTTCAGAGCAGCTCTCGTGTGCATGGAGCTGTCCTATTATGTCAGATTGCCCAGAGTTCAAGAGTTCAGCTATCTGTAGCCCACCCTTTCCATGGGATGCTGGTCCTCTGAGTCTACCTGAGATCAGCTCAGGCTCCTACACATCTAGGAGAGCAAGGAACCAGCCCTGAGGTCAAATGTTCTCTTCATTCAGTTGACAGGGGTGAGAGTGGGAGGACCCACTCAAGTCTTAACAACTGCTCCAGCTCATGAGCAGATTTGAGGACCCCTAGGGAGAAAGGGGAGAAAGTGAGTGATGTAAGAGTCACCCTTAGTCTAACCTGGTTGTGACTGTGCTATATTTCTGGCTGGGCTTAGATAATCCCATTGAAAAAGCCTTTCTTGATTTCCGAGCCACAAGTTCATGACTATTGAATATGCTAAACATGACCTCAATGATCTTTCAGTTCCCACGTTATTATACCTGGTTGAGGGTATGGATATCTGGGGACTTGAGGGGTGGGGCTTGGGTAGCTGAGGATAGGAGATATCTGATGCACCCAAAAAAACTCTTTTGTGCTGGTTTCAGGTCCCCGTTGCCCAACATCATCTCACCCATGAGCCCAGCAAGGTTCCTGGGTTCTCCAGATGGAATCCTAACATCCCCGTTCTCCATCATTGGCTTCCTCACTCAGGTCAAGCTTTGGAGAAATGGGATCAAGGCCATGTGTGAAAGCTGTGGGGGATACTTTTTGATAGCTCACTCAGTAGCCTTTCTTGAAGGTGTTGCTGTGGAAACCGAGACCACCTCCGGGTTTGACCCTAAGGTTGGTAAAGTTTCTGAGCATAGTCAAGCATGACGCCACCAGGGGGCAGTAGGAAGCCATGTCCCGGAATCACTTCAGTCTTGATCAAAGTCAAATCCAAACCATACAACCCTTTCTGTCCTTGAACTGGGGCTTCATTCATTAAAGTCCTTAGGCAGCCTTTAAACTTTGAAGCTGTAGAAACTTTTAGTAAACCTGGAAGCCTCTTTCGGTGTAGGTTGGATTTTCTCCTTACAGCCAATACCAAATTCAATTTTACTGGAAGCATGTCATCATTTATTTTCTTGTCTGAAACAGCTGTTTTACACCGGTTTCAAGATCTGAAATACAAACGCATTATTTACAATTATGTAATGCCCCTGCCTTAAGCTGTAAAGTAGAAAATTTGCTTTCCTGTGTCTTTGAAAGCTTTGCCTTCGGTCTATGTTATTAAAATTTAAAAGAACCCCAGAGCAACGTGGTATACCAGAAACAGATTCACACTCAGTTTAATTTTTGTTTAGCTCTTGCCATGAGTCAAGCATTGCCCTGGGAACCGGGGGAGCGATGGATGGATCCTGCCTCCAGGGAGCTCGTGGTCTCCTGGGAGATCTGACAAAATAACAGAAGACCAAATTCGCCAGCACTCTGGTGTGCTCGGAGTGAGGCACTTAGCTTTTAGGGAAAAAAACCAGTCACTTTAGAAAATGGGAACACAAAACACAATTGAATCATTTGTGGAACAATCACAGCTCTGGAAACCTGACATGTTCATAATCTCAGGATTTGGGGTAAAACCCCTGAAGTGAGTTTTCTACTTTATCAATTCCATTACAGCTGATTATAGCATGCAGTATATACGCATCTATATAAGACAAAAATAGGGTAAATGGCTTCCTCGTTATGAAGAGAGCATTTTCTTCCTCTACTGGAGTTTTCGTAATTTCCTAAGTAGTGTTTTCTCTGGGCAATTTTACAAATATAAGATACATGGGAATAGATACAGGTTGAAATGGCAGTCCAGGGACTCTCGTAAAACTATTGAGAAGTTTGGAAGAACATTGAGTTTTTAGATTGAAACAGCAATCATTTTATTCACTGTGTTATGAACCTGGTGCTGCCTGCTTGCCTAATGTGTCTTGATTCTAATTAGTTAAACAGCAAAACGGAGCCCGTATTTTTTTGGCAAGGTTAAGTGCATGGCTGAGCGCACTCAGCACAGGATGGGGATTTGCAGACTCTGCATCCTGGTCCCTAGTCTGTTATTGACTTTGGGGGAAAGTCATTTAACCTCTTGTTTCTTATTCCTCCCGAGTAAAAGGGAAGTCACGAAATGGGCCTTCTCACTGGGATGCTATGTTCAGTGTCACAGAGGATGGGAAATGCACTTTGCAAATACAACTGGTATTAAAATGCAGAGCAAAGGGCTATGTGTCCAGCTGCATGGAGCAGCAGACCTCGGCCTCCCTCCTTGCACACCTCCGTCCTCTGAATGTGTCCAGAGGCTCCAAGATGTCACCCAGCCTTTCTTGTTCTTGGATGAAGAAGATATACGGTCATTTCAAAGATCCTGAGAAAGCATCTTATCTTTGTCCTCTTCAGGAAGAAAAAGGGACCAGGCAAGTCAAGTCATTGTAGTTGTGATTACACCCTTTCTCCTCTCAGATTGATGGGGAAGGTGTTGGGTTTGGAACCCACGGGGACAAAGTGGATTTATTATGTAGGAAGGAGGCACTTTCCCCACCTGGAACAGAGAGCCCACGGACCCAGTGTTGCTTTGCAGTAAGTTTCTCTTCCCTAGACCCGGAGCACAAAAGCAGAAACAAGGCTGCTGCTTTCCTTTCTACATGTCACCGACAACTGTCACAGTGCCCGGCACATTTTGGCCATATGGTAAATGTTTGTTAAAAGAACAGTGAGGAAAAAAAAAAAAAATCAGCTGGTTCAACTTGCAACCACTATATGCCACCCCAAAGTGCTTGGAAACTGCATTTTTCACAAAGATCAAAGTCATAAAATAGCCATGAAATAACAGGCACTAATGCTCATCAGTTTTTAACTCAATTTATGAATAAAATAAATTTTAATCTATTCAAAAAAGCAGGCTTTGGTCTAGATGAATGTTAACTTTGATCTTTGTCATTGTTAGTGGTCAGGTTTGTTTGTAAGCCTCAGTGCCCACAATACAAAAGAATGAAGAGAGATGCTAATTTAAGCTTGTGTTGTGCAATTTCCAACTAAACCAACTGGCTCACATGGGAAAGTGTGATTTCAGTGGTATGTATTTTATTCTTACTTACTCCTATGCATAGAAAATACTGTAAAGGGCGGCTCCTGTGGCTCAGTGAGTAGGGCACCGGCCCCATATACCGAGGGTGGCGGGTTCAAACCCGGTCCTGGCCAAACTGCAACAAAAAATAGCCGGGCATTCTGGCGAGCGACGGTGGTCCCAGCTACTTGGGAGGCTGAGGCAGGAGAATCACCTAAGCCCAGGAGTTGGAGGTTGCTGTGAGCTGTGATGCCACGGCACTCTACCGAGGGCAATAAAGTGAGACTTTGTCTCAAAAAGAAAAGAAAATACTTTAAAATGTAAAAATATAAAGAGTATATGCAAGACCCTTTAAAACCCTCTGTTATTTCTTAGAAGCCCAATGTTACTTGAAAATTGAAAGTAACAGCATAGCTTAGTGGTCTCACTTGAGATACCCAAGTTTCTCCTACAAATGATTTGTACTGAAATCTCAGTCATTTTTTTACTTTTAGGGATTTTTGTAAGGAAAAAGCAGCCCCTTTTCAAGATTCCTACCAACATGCAGAGAGTTCTACCATGAAAGGAAAGAACTTCCTATCATTTTCAGAAGAGTTACATTTTCCCGGATTGCCTCGTGTCCCCACACAACTAGTGTTGGAGGGAAAATTGATTACCACTTAAAAGAAAATACTGGTTTAAAGCCACTTTGAAAGGAAATGCCGTATATATTTTTTTCATTGCTCAGGTCCATAGTCAATAAAGAGCTTGGCTAATCATTTTTCCTAGTTACTTAAGCTAACTCATATTTGATGGGGGGAACAAATATATTGTGGAAACTACAGTGAAACGTTAAGTTGCTCGCTCATGTAATTGGTTTGTTCTGGGAGCTCACGTTTATTACAAAAATAATTTGTGGTAGGTGGTTATAAGGTAGAGGCTCACGCTAGAAAGCTTCGGGATGGTATTTCCCATGTGAAAACTTCTGTAGCATAACAACTGATTTTATTCCTTGGAATTCAAATATATACTTTTCACATATATACTTTTCACATCTAATTCCAGATATACAGATTTAATAAGTACAGGCCCTTGGCTGTCTGGCCTGGGAATTAAAGGCTTCAGGCATCAGTGGTCAAGGATTTTCTTCCAGGGAACTTACTTTGGGGGGCCTGTTTCTTTTCCTATTTCTTTCTTCTCCAAAAGAGAAAGTGGGGGGGAGGGAGCTCTTCTTTTCTAAAACTAATCTCTCTGCCTGTGCTCTGCTTTCCCTCCATACAACCACCACCCCTGGACAAAGGGGTCCTCGCTCCTAATTTCAATTTTAGCCTCCATTTGGCTCTTTCCTCTTTGCTCTCAAATCTGAGTAAATTCATCTATCTTGAAAAGAAGAAGAAAAGAAAAAATGAAGGACTTTACCTGAGCCAAGATCTTCAAACACATGCCCTTCCCTGGTGCCTTTATTGCTGTGTGATCCACTTCCTGACTTTTATGTACTTTGCAGTCTGGCCCTGTTCTGAAATATCTTTAATCCTAGCATTTTAATTCAATAAAATCAAAACTTCAATGAGGAAAAGTGGCCCCCGGAGAGTATCTGGTCTTAATCTAAAACTTCAGGTCACGTGTCCTTCGCGGAGAACCTATTTCCAGGAAGCTGTTTCTCTTTCCTGCTTCTCTTTCTCCCCAGTGCCAGTTTAAATACATGTGAGGCTGATGGGAGGACAGCGGTGCTGGGCCCAGGGTGATTCCCTAATTTGTAGGCAAGATATTGGACCAACAACCAGAGGAAACTGTGCCTTTGAATAAATCCTATGGGGGTGTCTCACGCGCTCCAATCTTTCCACCATATTTGATACTGAAGTGAAAAGGCCAGTCGAGTTTCTAGGACACTATATTCTGAATTTAATTCTATGACACTATGTTCTGAATTTAATTCTGAACAACAGAATGTGGGGACGGAATGGTCACTTACAAAAGGTCTCAGTGGTCTTAATTAATTTATTTCTTTGGAAGGTGAATGAATGTATCAGTGAACGGACACAGTCCATTCATGGAATTGAGGCCCAGGAAATTCACATGAAACTGACCTAGGCATAGGGAATGGGGATTCCACGTTTAGTCCCAAGGCACAGGTGACTCCTAAGCAGTTGTCAGGTCTCAGTGGTCTTATTCTGTCAGCAAAAACATAAGCATGTGACTAATAGAGAA